>JADBJO010001168.1:5000-15000 GCA_016801955.1 Conus betulinus
TGGTCTCTTATGTCTGTCCCTATTCGATTCCTATTGGCTTAATGTCATGATATGTGACTTTATATACTATGACGTGGACAACTACTCTGTCATTTGAACGCACTGAATCTGAACACGCAGAATCTGACGTGCTGCTCTGTGCCACTAAGACTGGCAAGTGCAGAACGTCACAGAGCCATTGGGAGTCTTTAAATGGAATGAACTAGACAACCATCACTTTCACAATGTGCACGGTTTACACACAACGTTCCTGTGTTCAGCTGACTTGACGTAAGTAGTCCATCTGGGGGGTGCTCGTTTTCCATGGCACATCGTAACCATTGCAAGGATCTTTAAGGGTGCTTTTGTATCTTAGTTTCTAAAACAATGATGATGATGATGGTGATGATGATGATGATGATGATGATGATGATGATCTCGTAGTCATTTTCATTCCAGTTTATTATGTATTCACCTCCATGATTAAATATATTTGTTTGGTGGATAGTGGTGCTCCACCATAGGAGATGGAAAGCAGAATGATGAGTGAGGGATAGGGGTTGGAGTTGGGGGTGGGGGAACACACACACACACACACACACACACACACACACACACACACATTCACACACGCGCGCATCTATCCCTCCTCCATACATAATCAAATAAATACATACATATACACATTTGTATCTGTCTGTCTATCTGTTTGTCTATCTGTCTATCCATCTGTCTACCTACCTACCTACCTACCTACCTACCTACCTATCAATCTATCTATTTGTCTGTTTATCCATCTGTCTATCTGCCTACCCACCCACCTGTCGATCTTTCTCTCTAACTATTTACATATCTACCATTCTGTCTTCTATCTATCTACCGACCTACCTATCCATATATATCTATATACCTATCTATCTACCATGAACGTTTGTATGTATGTGAATACGCCATGCGCATGTGTGTGCCCAACCCATCCTTTACCCCTTCCCCATCACACACACACACACACACACACACACACACACACTATACATTATATACACACTCACAAACACATGTTCACGTACACGCTAGAGTAGTAGTGTACGAGTATTCTGTAAAAGTGTGTGTGTGCGCGCGCGTGTGTGTGCGTGTATGCATGTATGAGTTGGAGAGAGTGCGTGCATATATATATATATATATATATATATAATGCTGAACAATTAAGTAGTGGGGGAAAACAAGTGCAGGTTAACAATTCTTCCATCATTACAGTAATGACTTGGCAAAGATTTGAAATTGAGAGGGGGAAAAAAATTGAAGATGGAGAGTAAATGGGAAAATGTATATCATAAATATGAAAACCCTTTCACTAGCTGCATGGAAACTATTGCTATCCCTCCTGAAGGCAGATCTATTTGCATCGCCTGCTCCGAGGCCTTTCGTCCGCTGGATCGGACTCATCAGGGAAACACGGCTGATTGTGTCTGTGCTCTTGGCGTCAGATAGAGACACACCACAGTCCATAATTCTGTGGTGTTCTGACCGCCAAGGATTCGAAAAAGATATATATATATATATATATATATATATATATATATATATATATATATAATGAAACAATAAAATTCCAAGGATAAGTACCGAGCACCGTTCCAGCAACTTACAGAACAGCTAGGTGTTGCAATGACTGCAAGAAATATTGAATTATAAACAAAAGCTTGCTCTTATGTCTCAGATTGTAGAAATAGGGGGCTGGTAAGCCTTCATGTCTGCAGTGGTAGATAATTCTGCCTAACTGACAGTATGTTTTGAGTGGGTGAATGGGGAATAAATAAATGCTTCTTAAAATGAACTTTCAGCAAGCTTATAGTCTCCAAAGAGGGAGACCATCTCCAATGGGGAGAAAGCTCACTAACATATAACTTCTGGTCAGATACCGGTATTTCGAAACCTGATTGTTTCCTCAGTGACCGCGGAAAGTGGTAATCTGACTCCTCTGCCTTTTCGGTTTTAAGAAGAATGCTATACCAGAAAAAGGTTGGTGTGCAATACCATAGTATGTTTGTTGAGTTTTCAAAAAACTAGCTAAAGGTGCCACCTAAGAAGCAAAAGAAAATCATGAAAGAGCAAAACAAGCTACATTTTCTTCTTGTGAAAAAAGTAGAAAATATAAAAAGATAACCTCTTAAGACACAAGTGCTGAGGGCCAGTTCTTGGAATGAATCCACAAGGGACTAAATTTTTAAGGTTAGGCATACATGAAATTGACAGTTTGATGGTGTTCTTGTTGAATATTTTGGACAATTTGTGTTTCTTTTGGTTCTTAAATTGTTGTTGTTTAGCGCGGCGAGACCGTCGTCATTGTATAGTCCGACTTGCTTTCCGAATTGTTTTTGGATGTTGGATAGCATAAACAGTCCGATCAGTACGCATGTTTCGACACCGTCGTACGATCCCATGGTCACGTCAAATGTTGAGTTTTTATTCGTTTTCTTGATCCATGTTTCATTTCTGCTGTAAAGTTTTCTTGGTGTGAAGAATGATTTCCATTCTGACCCTGTTATGTCTGTGTGTTTATTAGCAAATTTCAGAGCTGGATGGATCAGCTTTTTGTAGTTTTTCTGAAGGTTTTTATGAAGAAGTTGTGGAGTACTCGTTTGGTAAGCTGATAAAACCATACACAACAACATCCGAAAAAAAAAAGAAAAAGAATTCGTACATCACATGGATCTAGATGACAGGGTGTGGAAACAACAGCAATAATAGAAAAAGCCATAAAAACATAAAATCAAACACTGAATACAACCTCTGGAAGAACACATATGAAGTTATCCAATGGTTCAAAAAACTTAACAAACAGAAGAACACAGTATTTATCACATTCAACATAATAGACTTTCACCCATCCATAGATGAAGAGCTACTCATTAAAGCTCTGAAATTTGCTAATAAACACACAGACATAACAGGGTCAGAAATGGAAATCATTCTTCACACCAAGAAAACTTTACTCTACACAGAAATGAAACATGGATCAAGAAAACGAATAAAAACTCAACATTTGATGTGACCATGGGATCGTATGACGGTGCCGAAACATGCGAACTGGTCGGACTGTTCATGCTATCCAACATCCAAAAGCAATCCGGAAAGCAGTCGGGACTATACAGAGACGACGGCCTCGCCGCGCTAAACAACAATCCAAGAACCATCGAAAACAAGAAAAAAAAGAACTATGCAAAATCTTCCAAAACCAAAACTTAAAAAATCACATCGAAGCAAACAAAAAGGTAGTGAACTACTTAGACATAACGCTTGACCTCAACAACCACATATATAAACCATACAAGAAACCTAATGACACACCCATTTATGTGTAAACATCAATAGCAACCACCCACCATCTGTACTAAAAAACCATACCCAATGGCATAAACAAGAGATTATCTGATCTGTGTCACATAATGAAAGAGTATTCAACAACGCAGCAGCAGAATACCAAGAGGCGTTGCAAAAAAAGTGGTTACAGCTACAAACTACAATACAGCCCAGATAACAACACGAACAAAAAAAAAAAAAAAAGCAGGAAAAGGAAAAACACATTGGTACAACCCTCCATATGATGGAAGAGTAAAAACAAACGTAGGGAAAGAAGTTTTGAAAATTCTGACAGCATCATTCCCAAAAGAACACAAATTGTCCAAAATATTCAACAAGAACACCATCAAACTATCATATTCATGTATGCCTAACCTTTAAAAATATAATTGATTCATCCAACAAATGAAAAGCAACACAGAAAAGAAGGGTGAAGAAAGGAAATACTGCAATTGCACACTAAAAAAGAACAGTGTCCCTTAAGCAACAAATGCCTCTATAACAACATTGTATACCAAGGTACTGTGACATCAGAAAATGAAAAAGAAACATACATAGGGATTACTGAAAACCACTTCAAAACCAGATACGCAAACCATAAACAGTCATTCAACAAGAAAAATACAAAAACCAAACAGAACTGAGCAAGTACATTTGGAGACTTAAAGACAAAAAAATAAACTATAACATATCCTGGAAAATCATAAAAAGGGCATCACCATACAATAACATTTCAAAAAGATGCAACCTATGTTCAACAGAAAAATGGTAATAATACTATGCAAACCACACTTAGTAACTCTAAATACTAAGTAGAAAATAGTAAACAACTGCAGGCACAAACGGAAATCGTTGTCAGCAAACGCACCCTGAACTAAACAACCTGAAAATCGAACAACACGTGCAGCCAACCCGCATGTGCAAACAGTGACATTGGGCTATATAACACCGGCAGTAGGCGACCCAAAACCGACCACCATCATCGGTACATGGAACATCAAGACCATGTACGAAGCAGGGAAGGTAGCACAAGTGTCAGCAGAGATGCGCCGATACAACATCACCCTGCTAGGGACTGAGCGAGACAAGATGGCTACAGGCTGGTCAATTAAGACTGGCTACAGGCGAACTCTTGTTGTACACAGGACACGAAGATGAGAACGCAGCACACACTGAAGGCGTAGCAATCATGCTTTCAAGAACAGCACAGAAAGCTCTGATTGGGTGGGAAGCGCACGGTCCAAGGATTATAACAGCAACCTTCACGACCAAGAAGAAGAACATCAAGATGAACGTGATCCAGTGCTACGCACCCACCAACGACCATGACGAAGAATCCAAAGACCAATTCTATAACAGACTACAGGCAGTCCTAGACAAGCTTAAGGACAAAGACATCAACATCCCAATGGGGGATTTAAACGCAAAGGTGGGATCGGACAACAGAGGCTACGAGGAAGTGATGGGACAACATGCCCTCGGAGAGATGAACGAAAACGGAGAAAAATTCGCCGACCTCTGTGGACTGAACAACCTTGTCATCGGAGGCAGCATCTTCGCCCACAAGAGGATACACAAGGCCACCTGGGTATCGCCTGACCATGTCACCGAAAACCAAATAGATCACCTCTGTATCACCAAGAAGTTTAGGCGATCTCTTCAAGACGTGCGAGTGAGAAGGGGAGCAGACGCAGCATCAGACACCACCTTCTGACTGCGAGACTCAAGCTGAAGCTGAAGAGAACCGATAGGCAGACAACAGGCAGGGCGAAGTACAACGTGAACCTACTGAAAGAACAAACAACTCAGGCAGCTTTCACCGTGAGTCTGAAGAACAGATTCCAGGTACTACAGGAGCTTATCACCGAAGACACCGATGCCCACGACCTTTGGAAAAGAACGAAAGACACCTTCACAGAAACATGCCAAGAAGTGCTTGGGCCAAAGAAGAATCAACACAAAGACTGGATCTCAGTGGACACCCTTCAAAAGATCCAAACCAGAAGACTCAAGAAAGAAGCAGTCAACTCGAGCCGCACAAGAGTCAGCAAAGCGGCAACACAAGCAGAGTACATACAGGCCCATAAGGAAGTGAAGAGGAATTTGAAGAAGGACAAAAGAGACCATATAGACAGCCTGACGGAAGAAGCAGAAGCAGCAGCTTATCACGGTAATATGAAAGAACTGTATATGATAACCAAGAAGCTTGCAGGCAAGTACTGCAGACCAGAACGACTGGTCAAAGACAAGCAGGGACAAACCATCACAGACTCGGAACAACAGCTTGAGAGATGGGCGGAACACACTTTGAGGAACTTCTCAACAGACCAGCACCCGAAAACCCTCCAAACATCGCTGAAGCAGACTCCAACATTGAAATAAACTGCGATCCACCAACAAGAGACGAGATCATCCGCGCCATCAAGAAGATGAAGAACGGCAAGGCAGCCGGCCCAGATGGAATTCCTGCAGAAGCCCTCAAGACGGACGTAGAGACAACAGCCGACATGCTACTACCGCTCTTTGAGAAGATCTGGGAACAAGAAGAAATACCAACAGACTGGAAAGATGGACACATCATCAAGCTACCAAAGAAGGGAGACCTCAGCAGCTGTGAGAACTATAGAGGCATCACACTACTATCAGTGCCAGGGAAAGTGTTCAACAGGATCCTGTTGGAGAGGATGGGGACGCAGTGGACGTCAGGCTCCGGGACCACCAGGCGGGCTTCAGGCAGGACAGATCCTGTATCGACCAGATCGCCACGCTACGTATCATTGTCGAGCAGTCCCCTGGAGTGGAATTCCTCGCTGTACATCAACTTCGTGGACTTCCGCAAGGCTTTTGACAGTCTCCACCGTGACACCCTGTGGCAGCTCCTCCGACACTACGGGATCCCAGCCAAACTCACACGAATCATCAAGGAGTCGTACGAGGGGATGGCTTGTCAGGTCGTTCATGGAGGCCAGTTAACACGTCGCTTCGACGTAAGGACCGGCGTACGCCAGGGATGCCTTCTGTCGCCGTTCCTGTTCCTCCTCGCCATCGACTGGGTGATGAGGCGGACGACGGATGGACAGAAGGACGGCATCCAGTGGACCCTCTGGACTCAATTAGACGATTTAGACTTCGCCGACGACCTCGCTCTGCTCTCCCACAATCGGCAACAGATGCAAAACAAGACCACAAGCTGGCCTCCCACTCCTCCCAAGTCGGCCTTCACATCCATCCTGACAAGACCAAGATACTGAAGATCAACGCCTCCAGCACAGAGGCAGTGAAGTTGGGGACAACAACTGGAGGAGGTCAAGTCCTTCACGTACCTTGGGAGCGTGATCAACCAGCAGGGAGGAACAGATGCAGACGTGAAGACCCGCATCAGAAAGGCAAGAGCATCTTACAAAGCCCTGAAGAACATCTGGCAATCTCACCTTATTTCATCTTGCACCAAAATCCGCCTGTTCAACTCCAACGTCAAATCAGTACTGTTGTATGGGGCAGAGACGTGGCGAACAACAAAGACCACTATCAAGAAAGTGCAAACGTTCATAAATTCCTGCCTACGCGGAATACTGAAGATCCACTGGCCAGTTACCATCAGCAACACAGATCTCTGGGAAAGAACCAACCAAGTGCCAGCAGAAGAAGAGATCAGAAGAAGAAGATGGCGATGGATTGGACACACCCTGAGGAAACCACCGACCAACATCACTCGCCAGGCCCTGACCTGGAACCCTCAGGGGAAGAGAAAGAGAGGCCGGCCCAAGAACTCCTGGAGAAAGGACCTGGAGGCAGACGCCAGGCAGACCGGCTGCTCCTGGGGGGAGCTGGAGCGGATCGCCCGGGACCGTGGACAATGGCGGGCGGTTGTGGCTCGCGCGCGCGCGCGCGCGCGACAGATTACCTATCGGTTGCACGGAGTGAGTGTGATCGATAGACAAGCACAGAATCCATCTGTTACGTTTTGTGTGTTAAATTAGACACATTTTGGATTCTCTCTTGAGGGCACATAAGACCGTATGGCGAAAGCTTGGCTGTGTCTGGAGTGGCACTGCCTTGATCTGTCCGTGGGCAGGAGTGTGGCTGGATCTGTGGGGGGTGTGCGCGCGGCAGTTGGAGGGCGGTGTCTATTGCCGGTGGGCTCTCTGCAGTCATGAAATACGGGCTGGTACACCCATGGGGACGCTATTTAAGGCTGTTGTGAGTTGCATCCTGTAGTCTGGTTTACCTCTGTTCAGGAGCAGTTATGTCTTGATATCTTAATGGAGTGTCCTGCGCGTGCCTGTACCCATCGTCAACACAGCGCAGGCCTCCAAGGGTGGTACAGGACTGCTCTAGAGGCGGGTGAAGACAGTGCTTCTCTGGATCCTCCCCAGCATCTTCGGGTGTTTCTTTTTCTTCTTCATTCTTTTTGATTGAAAGTGATTAAAACCAAAGGAAGAAAAGCTTCTGTAGGATGTTTTGCTTCTGAATCGGACTGTTTATTTCCTCTATTCGCTGACATTTGCCAGGTAAAGACATGCTCGGGTCTAGTCTGTCGACTAGCTGGCTGTACGATGTTTAGTTTGCATACAGGTTGTGTTTGGCACAGGGAGGTCGAGACACCCGCTGGCATCTGTTCAGCTGTGGTGTGACACACCATCTGGTAGTATCATGCTGGGCAATACCACCGTCAAAAATGGACAAGAAGGCATGCGCACCCTTGGACCCTCCAATGTCCACATGAGTCACTGGGGATGATTTTTTTTTTTATGACAATGTAAAAAGCTTGCTTTCTAATGGGGCGTTTTCTTTTTCGGAAATATGGTCTTTATGAAGCAGTAACCCTCACCCTAAACCCCTCTCCGAATCACAAATCACAAATGCAATATTAGATGTATCTTAGCAACTCACAACCGATCTTTATAAGATTTTCTACACACATGTTGATCGCAAAAAGGCATTTTTTCCGCAACATTTAGTGTTCATAATCAATTGTGAAATTCCGGCTTCAAAAGACATTTTCATCACGAAACACGCGAAAGATAAAAGAAAAAGAAATACACGTAGTGGCGGGTAGTGTCATGCGCGGGAAAAGTAATCGTATCAGTTTTGAGCCAATCTCCAAGTCTCCCAATTTCCAGATCTCCCAATCTTCAAATTTCCCCATCTCCAAATCGACCCCTGCCACCTCTGTATTCTGTTGTGTGACCGGTCAATGATTCTGTGATGAAAGGTCTCGCAAAAGACCACAATCCTCTCTTCTCAAGTCTTTGCAGCGTTCAGTTACCTCTAGAGAGGATCATGCATGGTCTAGCAGCACCCACATCCACTGACTGCTGTCCGTGTGCGTTGACACTTAAGGACACAGAACCCAGCCGATCCCACGTGACCTGCCGGAGACTACCAATATGGCGGCCTCCATGCTACGTACAGGTGGCTACGAAATGGCTTTGTGACCATGCTGACATCAGACTGAGCTGAAACAATGTGTTTTGAAAGACTGCATACAGAGAAAACTCATATGTACGTGTCTATGTGCACATCTATGCGTGTATGCTTGTGTGTATGCTTGTATGTATGTATGTATGTATGTATGTATGCATGCATGTATATATGTATGTATGTGTGAATTACTGTTTTTGCTTATTCGGCTTTTTATGTACTTTACATGGCATTTTCACACACACACACACACACACACACACACACACACACACACACACACACACACATATATATATATATATATATATATATATATACTTTTTTTTTTTAGAAATCTGAGAGCAATAAATCATGGTGATTTTGAAAATCTTTCTCACCTCCTCCCCATTCTCTCTCTGTAATATGGGTGATGTCATACGATCGTCGACGCGCTTTCTTTGAGGAGAGCAAGCCATATCTCAAACTGGGTTATTTGTCTTGTTTTCTTTGAATCTTATGGATAGACATGGAGAGAGAGGCACAGAGAGAGAGAGAGAGAGAGAGAGAGAGAGAGAGAGAGAGAGAGAGAGAGAGAGAGAAAGAGAGAGAGAGAGTTATCTATATCTTAAAAGGGGCAAAAAAATGGCACAATATGATATATTCAATTAATTCCTTACAAAAAAAAAAGTTGTTGAAAAACTCTGCTACTCCAATATAATCGCTAGTTTTTAATACTTGATACAAATAGATGTTATTTTTCGATGCACATTGCTTGATTATAGCTTCATCTTTCAATGTAAGAATCATTGTCAACGTAAAAAAAGTATGGACGATGAGTAAATTTTCGAAGTAATAGGTTGCTCGCAAAGTTGATTTCAACATGGACAGGTGATTGCAGTGTATTTCATCTTCACGGCATTCTTACAAAGCAGACATGATATCTCACTTTTGCCCCTAATAATAGAAATGCCTGTTTAATTCATTACTACCGAATGTGAACTGGGTTACTATTCTCTCTAGATGTCTGTTATTGTGTTGTCGAATAAAACGGGATACATTGTAACGGGTTTATCCAACTGTGCACGTTTTTCTCCGATTTTCAGTGTATGGTTGCTAATCTCGCTGGTGATATTCAATCAACTTATAAAGAAACAAAGGAGGGGTAAAAAAAAAAAAAAAGAAGGGTAGCGCATTCACACGTAGGCGTAGTCGGTAAAGAACGAAAAAACTCGCAATTTACCTTGTAGGGGAT
>JADBJO010001168.1:20000-22500 GCA_016801955.1 Conus betulinus
CACTCTTAGACTTTCAGGGGTATTTCCACTTGGACAGATTTTCTCTCTCTCTCTCTCTCTCTCTCTCTCTCTCTCTCTCTCTCTCTCTCTGTTTATTCCCCTCTCTTCCTCCCCTCTCTCTCACACACATAGTAAGCACGCTGCAATTTTGTAAGCACACAGTATTTGCAAAGGCGAACCAACGTTAGGCCCTTGCAAACATCTGCCGCTAATACTATACATTCATTTGTGTGCATATATAAGAACAAGGGGTGCATAGAACCAGCCATTAAGTGTGCAGAGCCAACGGCAGGCCCTTGCAAATGTCTAGCAGCAATACTACCCATTCACTGTACAGTGAGAAAAACACCGGTTTTACAAAGCTCAAGTAATGGAATACGGTACATTGAAATGTAACACCATAGGGACAGCGGTAGATGGACTCCCCCCCCCCCCCACACACACACACACTCACACACACAACACACACACACACACACACACACACACACACACACACACACACACACACACACACGCAGGCACGCACGCACACACAAATGCACGCACGCATGCACGCAGGCGCTTTTAAAGGGAAAAAAAAAATAATCTGGCAAGTTACAACGGTGTTCGCAATGGCGTGCTCAAGTAAGCCCTTGTAAACATCTACCAGCAATGCCACTCATTCCTTTGGATGCATAAAGATAAAGAACAATAGCACCTGCCGTTAACAGGCAAAGTCATGTAAAATAGGACATAAGTACAGGATAAAAGACATCCTTTCCACGGCTAGAGCAGGAGAAAGGAGATGGGTGGGGGGGGGGGGGGGGGGGGGACTGGACTGGAACACACTGGGGACACGCAAACACGCATGCACTCAATTTCAGACACTCATAAAATGTAATCAGCCGGTCCATATCCTAATATGATAAGTTACTTCAAAGTTTGCGATGGCGCATTAAAGACAAGCCCTTGAAATGAAACTGGTTGTAATACGGCATTAAAAGACCTAGTAACGGCTACAGAGCGAGGGCAGAGTCATGAATATACGCCTGACAGAACGGTTTGATCTATTCTATTATCCTGAATGAAACAGGTAGCCAATGGTGAGACTGAAAGGGGGGAGGGGTGGGGAGTAGAGGTGAGTGTGATAAGCTCAGGTGTTTTCTTTCTGAGGACAATCAAGTGCGGAATATTGTACTCTTTGAAGGGAGTGAATAGATGAACACACGTAATGTACTACCCCACCAATGTGCACCATAGGTACAGCGTCTTAGAGGGAGAAAACACATCCAAAGATAATTGCTCTGTCGAAGGTTGACAGGATCATTAAGTCAGTAGCGTTTAGAAGACTGAACAGGTCATCAACATCCAGTTTGTAGTGCAGTAGAACCGGCCCTCAAGAAGCCCATCGGAGCTCACGGCTCCAGCATCGGTGGAAAGACCTGGGGTCTGAACTGAGCCTTGGGAACATCAGACGGGCCGAACTTAAGGGGTGAGGTGGGTTGGAAATGGACGGGTAAGGCGACCACTTGTTTTTGCCATTCATGTGCCATAGAATTATTTATGTCCTTGGCATTATTAACAGAGTAATGGGGTTAGAAGAAGGAGAAGAGAGAGAGAGAGAGAGAGAGAGAGAGAGAGAGAGAGGGAGAAGGGGGGTGGGGGGTGGGGTGGATGCAGGGGTAAAGTTGGTGCAGAGGAAAAAATGAGGCTATTCAAAGCTCTCCGTTTACTTTATAAACAAAAAAAGCCTTTCACCTCAATATCCAGCTGGGTTTGACCAACGGGCGTCTCAATGGATGTGGGGCGGGGGGGGCGTTGGATGGGTAGGGAAGGGGGAGGTGGATATATAAAGGGCGACGGAAAAAAAGCAGGGGGTGGATGGACAGAGAACATTCTACCATAGTTGTGTCGTTCATCTGTGCAGTCACATCTATTTTTCTGCATAGTGAATAATCACCCAAGTGTTTGTGAAGAACTGGAGGTGATGGATGAGGAGCGAACATGAAGGTTAACCAAATATAAAAGACCCTTCAGTTTTTGCTTACAGTTTCTACGACCAAGTCTCTCAGCACTCCATTTCTGAACACAGATTTCCTGCAAAAACTGGCGTATAACGGGAAATGGTGCTCTGTGAAACCAGACGCCGCATATGGCTACAATTTACATGTGTATTACACGACGACATCATCAATGCGTTTTACTACATCACCAATATTTTCTGTCACAAATCAACCAGCAGAAATGCTAATATAATGTATATTACTTTCAATAAATCATTTGTGGAGAAGGGTTGAATTATCTTTAAAACTGTCTCCGCAAAAAGCGGAGAAATAAAAAGCCGGCATCTTTGCGAAAATACGATTTGTTCACGAAAACAGTAGATTACGAAAAAAAAAAACCAAAACAAAAAAAACACAAAACAAAACAAAAAACAAACAAAACAAACAAACAAACACCTGCACTCTCTGCAGGGCTGGACTGGAAGACGGGGAAGACGCTCGTGAAGGATGCCCCA
>JADBJO010001168.1:27500-32500 GCA_016801955.1 Conus betulinus
CAACACTTTTGTTGCTGAAATTCGATGCCCGCTCTAATCATGGTGTCTGTCTGTCTGTCTGCTATCAGCCTGTCTGTCACAACGTCTGTCCGTGGTCAGCCCGCTTCGTTGCCCGTCTATCCGGCTCTGTCTCCTTCCTGTCACTGACACTGTGCGTAAAACGCCATTAATCCATCTGTTACTTTCATTTTTAAGGATAACTTCGACAGCAAAAAAAAAAAAAAAAAAAAAAAAAAAAAAAAAAAAAAAACAACAACAACAACAAAAAAAAAACAACAACAACAAACAACCCCCTCCCCCCCCAACCCAACCATCCAACCATACAAACAAACAACAACATCAACAAAAACAACAGCAGATCTCTCTCTCTCTCTCTCTCTCTCTCTCTCTCTCTGTGTCTCTCTCTGTGTGTGTGTGTGTGTGTGTGTGTGTGTGTGTGTGTGCGTGCGTGTGTGTGTGCGTGTATGTGTGTGTGTGTGTGTGTGCGCGCGCGTGTGTGCGCGCGCGCGCGCGCGCGCGCGCGCGTGTGTGTGTGTGTGTGTGTGTGTGTGAGTGTGTGTGTGTGTCTGTCTACCTGTCTGTTTGTCTGTCTGTCTCTCTTTCTCCCCCTCTCTCTCTTAGTCTCTCTCTCTCTCTCTCTCTCTCTCTCTCTCTCTCTCTCTCTCTCTCTCTCTTTGTCTGCCTGTCTCTCTGTCTCTGCCTCGGCCTCTGATTGTCTATCTGACTGTCTTTCTGTCCGTCTGACTGTCTGCTGTCTCATTGTTGATCATAATCTGGATTTTTTTTTTTTTTTTTTTTTTTTTTTTTTAACTTGATTGATGTTGCTAATAATTGCACGCTGGGTGGTATTGCTGGTGACTTTCGTTCTAGAATTATCCTCTTCAAATCGAGTTTTCGGTGAATTTATTCGGATACCTCTGTCTGTCTGTCTGTCTGTCTGTCTGTCTCTGTCTCTCTGTCTCTCTGTGTCTCTCTGTCTCTGTCTCTCTGTCTCTGTCTCTCTCTCTCTCTCTCTCTCTCTCTCTCTCTCTCTCTCTCTCTTTCATCATTGCATCAGACCATGGTGTTCACTTGCTGTGTTTGTGTCACGAACTAGCCTTTCGCCCTCAAACTATCCGGAAATATATGAGCAGTTTTTCGTGCCATTTAAAACAACAACATTCGCTGATTCACATTCTTCTTCCTTCCATTTGTGGTTACTGTGATGCCATTGAACACACACACACACACACACACACACACACACACACACACACACACACACACACACACACACACACACACACACACACACACACACTGTGCACAGCTCTGAAGAGAGACAAAAAACCAAACAAAACCAACAACAACAAAAAAAAAAAACACAAACAAAACAAACACTTCCGTTGCAAAAGGTGATACCCGCTCTTATTCCAGTCTGTCTCATTGTTTTAACATCTGACCGTGGTCTTTCTGTCTGTCTGCCTGGCTGTGTCAGTTCCTGTCGCTTTTGCATGTGTCAGATGTCATTTATACATTCATTAATGTATTATTTCAAGGATGATTTTGACTTGTTAACACATTTATGTTGGAAAAATCTGGGAAAACATGAAAAAATGATCTCTCTCTCTCTCTCTCTCTCTCTCTCTCTCTCTCTCTCTCTCTCTCTCTCTCTCTCTCTCTCTCTGGGATTAGTATACGTGAAGAAAGTCTTGCTGACAAGATGTTTTTGTTTGATGATGCATATATGATGCTGTGTGGTGATTTGAATGTAAGGACTTCCGATCATTCCCCTGATAACCTTGATAGAAGTGGATTGTTTAAGGTAAAGGATTGCTAGTACTAAGTACGGCTTTGGGACTATGTATTTTGAATGGTTTATGTCGCTGTAACGAATGCGGTCAGGATACATACATACATATCCCAGCAAGGGTGCAATGTGAATGACTATTCCTGAACTTCCACATTTTTTTTTTCTAATTCGCTTGTGACTTTATGACTCTATATTATCTCCATGACAGACTGGAATCAGATCACCTCTTCTGCTGTGCTTTGATAATCAAACACAATTTTACTTAAACCAGAAATTCTGTGATTAATAAGGAAGACATATTCATTGTTAAATATAAATGGATTTAATCCTATGCTCAGAAATGTTTTGACGCAGCGTACTCGAATAAAGTAAAAGAAGGTTTAGAAGTTGCAACAGACATAATCAATGTTGATGTTAGCTCAGCAAGTGATAAGTTCAAACAGATTGTTAAGATCAGACAGAATAGTTGAAGAAACGAATACCGATACACAAGCAATCAATCAAAGAATGCTTAGATCACGAATGAAAATCAAACAAACGGACATTGGAAAGACTTCATGACTTGTTTAGGCGTTGATTTGAGAGAGACATGACCGAATTAGATTCTGTAAAGCTAGATGAGAATACGAAAACATGATTATGAGGAAGAAAGAGGAACGCAATGAATCAATGCCAAAGAAACTGATGCATTCTTTCGAATGCGAGGAGAAATTTTGGGAAACAGGTGAAGATTTTTCACGTAAAAACTCACAACCACGAAATAACACACCCATCGATCAGTAGTGTGATCATTTTAAATCATCATCAGACAGAGGAAAATAGATTTGTTCAGATGATGACACAGTAGAGGAAGCTGATGAAATATTCAACTGATGAAATATTCAACAGACCAATAATGAATGGAGGAATGAAGAATGGTGAATCGGCAGGATCTGATGATTCAATTGGAGAGTTCTTCAAAAACACAGGAGAGCCAGAGTTAATGTTTCTAGTGAAATAATTTCACCATTTGTTCAATGATGTCATTTATCCAGATAATTTGACCGAGTCAGTTACTGTACCGCTTTTTAAGACATTTGAAGTCAATAACATGAACATGAGATATATCATTGTGTGATACGAGCAGCAGATGTGCTCAATAATCAATAATAGATTACAAGAATAGATAACCTTTAAATAACATAAACTGGCGAACATTAAGCAGGTTTCAAGGAGGATTTCTGCACAATAGATCACATATTCACTTTGTTAGCTATCATTTAGAAACAGTTTGCAAATTATTAAAAAGTTTTACATGTTGCATTCGTAGATAAAAAAAAAAATTTTGATTCCATTGCTAGAAAGTTGTTATAGCCTATGTTGCTAAAAATACAGTCGACGGTAAATTATACAAATGCATTAAGAGTATGTCTAGAGATATAAAGGCTTGTATAAGAAGCGGAGCAAATTCATTAAATTTTGTAAAATTGCACAAGTGGAGTAAAGCAAGGTGATGTTTCCAGCCCAGTTCTATTTTCGTTTTTCGTCAACGACTTGCACTGGAAACTATGAAAAGGTAAACATGGCATTCCTTTGGATCTGATGGAATTTTTTTTATATTACTCTCTGCTGATAATGTTATCTTGCTATTTACATCATGTTGGTTAACAAAGACAGTTGAAAAGTTTGTATACAGCCGCAATGACACTGAAACTGAAAGTGAATATGGAGAAATATTATCGTTCATCGCAAGGGTGGGTAACTAGCTAGACATGAACAATGGACGTATGAAAATGAAACAGTAAAAGCAGTAAACGTATGTAGATATCTGGGTATATTCTATTACACCTGGCTAAGTTTTACATTTTCATGCGGAAATTTAGTTAACAGAGGAAAAAGAGCTGTTCTTATTATGTTTCTTTTTTTATTGTATAAACTTGACTGTAGTTCGTTTGATATACTCAAAAAGTTATTTGATCTCACAAATTCAGCCAATTTGACAATATGGCGCTGAAATATTGTCGTTCGAAAGTAGCGATGTAATTGAAAAGCTGCACTTGTTTGCTGTGAAACGCTTTTTAAATGACAACAGTCGTACTCATAATGAATTGGTGTATGAAAAACTTTGGAAACTCGTACGTTAAATGCACCAAGTACTGGCTAAAGTTTACAAGGATGGAAAAATACAGATTACCATTTTAAGCGTATAAACTGTTATATGATCTTGACATTGATAGAAGGAAGACATAGGAAACAAGTATTCGTACGTGCCTATATTCCCACAGTTTTGGTTTTGTGTGGGATAACCAACGTTTTGAAAAAAGGCCATTATTATGAAATACTTCAACCAAAGAATTATCAACAGCAGGAGTCAGCCTGACATAATCAAATGCCCACCAGAAATCGGTTTGCGGAATATACGGCATCCAAGGCAGCAGATCTTGTGGAACCATACACTGAACTTGTTATAAATGGGGGTATTAAAGTGCTCTTACAAAGCTTAGATTCAGTGTCAGACACAGCCAACCACCAATTAAGATACAGTGACAAAGTTGATAAAATCACATGTCGTTTGTGTCATGTTCCTGAGGAAGATGCAATTTATATTATGATTATGTGTATTGTTTATGGGCCAAACAACGGTAAAATTTTGTGTTCTGCTTTCCTTCAGATAGGGGCGTACGCCTAAATCTGAATAAAACATTCGTATTCGTATTCTCTGTCTCTGTCTCTCTCTCTCTCTCTCTCTCTCTCTCTCTCTCTCTCTCTCTCATTGCATCAAATTATGTCGCTCACTTGCCGCATTTTTGTCGTGAACTAGCCCTATTATACATGCGAGGTATATGTGCGATCTCCGTGCCATTCACAACAACAAGCCTTGCTGACTTGTGAGGACACAGAGAGGGGACAGTTAGATTAATGACTGACTGGATGGATGAATGGATTCATCAACAGCTGGATAAGTAGATGGATCGAACAACCGATTGACAGCCCGTGCGACTGATTATCACAGTAATACGATGGATAGACCACCAGTGAGGCAGTAACCGACATGACCTGATTTCCCTCCAAGATGGCCGTCGCGACAAGGGTCGGCAACGTTTGTTCTCGCCGAGTCTCGGGAAATCACGTGGCATGCAATGACATCCGGATGCACTTCCTTCTCGCTGGTGGCCGCGGACAAAATCGATAGGGGTTGACTTTTAATTTCCAAAGTCAGTGTGCTTCA
>JADBJO010001168.1:40000-42500 GCA_016801955.1 Conus betulinus
TTCAGATGGACGTCCACATCAACTTTATGGCTGTCGGACACGTGTTCAAAGTTGGGAGATGTGAACCTTATAAATTCAACTTTTGTTCCATCTCGACCAGATCCAGGTGGACTTCTTTTTCCGCTGCCTCTGCCATTGCCTTTACGGTTCCCGTCCATTTCTTTTCGCAGATCGAGAGCTGTTTCGTGAGATCACAGGCTGATGAACCTCCTCCCTCCCCCCTCCCCCCTCCCCCCATCCTCTATAGCTCCAACCACCATGGCGAGGACTTTGGTAGCCAGATTCGATCCAAACTATTGGCTACACTAACATACATCGCATCTTATGGATGGGATCTTGCTCCTCCTCGCTTTCAGATGGCACAGTAAGGTCAATCAGAGTCAATGTCAGGTCTCACGCCTGTCGTCCCGATCATGTCCAGATGGTTTCTTCTCCATCCATCCCCCAAAACCCGCTTCCATGCTCTTGATGTCACAGCTGTTCAGGACCATGACTTGTGGCGTTCTGCTGAGTAGAACGTCTTGCTGGAGTTCCTGGTGGGGACAGTCTTTTCTTTGAAAGTCCTCTTTCTTGAAAGAAGCTGTATCTGGCCCTGTCTGTGTTTAAATAAAAAAAACTTTATTCTGGGCTTCTTGAGTTGTTGTAAACATTTCATAGAGACGAACTTACCGTGTCATAATGATGGTGATGATGATTGCTGTTGTTCTTGGTGCTGTTGTTAGCGGCAGAGCAGCAGCATTTTCTAGTTGCTTATATCTAAAACAAAAAAAGCTGCTCTTCAGTAACTGTGGGTATGGGTAGGTAGTTGAAACGGATGGATTACTGTCGTGACAGATTTACAGAACAATCTTGTGATTGTCAGTCTTTAAAAACTCGAACCATAATCCGTCTTTAAAGCAGTTTTTGTTTGTGAAGTGTTTACTCGTACCCTATACATAACTCTGCTATATATGGATCATGTTGAAATTCATTTTGAAATATCAACATTTTATCTGTTTATGAAAAGCTTATCTCGTGATCTTCCCAATTTTTCTTGCTAGTTCTGTGATTGATTCACAGAAGGACAGTAAGAGACAATGGACAGCTAGATCGATGAAAGACTAAATAGATGAATGGATAGATTGATAGAGGGATGCGCACATGGATCGATCGACCAGTGGACAGACCATGCAACCGAGTGTCACTAAAGATGAAGAGATCGACCGACGTCCCTCGGTGAGGCATCGACTTAGATGACCCGATTTCCTTCCAAGATGGCCGCCGCTACAAGGGTCGGCAACGTTTGTTCTCGCCGAGTCTCGGGGAGTCACACGACATGCAATGGCATCCGGCTGCACTTCCTCCTCGCTGGTGGCCGCAGACAAAATCGATAGTGGTCGGACTTTTAATTTCCAAAGACAATTTGCTCAAAAGTGGGTGTGGTGGTGGATAAAGGACGGGCACTGAGGGCCGTGTGTGTGAGTTTGTGTGTGTGTGTGTGTGTGTGTGTGTGTGTGTGTGTGTGTGTGTGTGTGTGTGTGTGCGCGTGCGTGTGTGTGTGTGTGAGTGCGTGCAGCGCATGTGCGTGCAGTGCAGATGTGAGATACCTCTTTTTTCCGGAGATATGGGCACTCAATTGCGCGCTCATTGAGCTGTGGGAAATCCCGTGGTATTTCGTTAATTTGTCCGCTCTCTCTCTCTCTCTCTCTCTCTCTCTCTCTCTCTCTCTCTCTCTCTCTCTCTCTCTCTCTCTCTCTCTCTCTCTCTCTCTCTTTCGTTCTTCTTTGTTGTTGTTTGTTTGTTGTTGTTACTTCTTCGTCGTTGTAAATGTTGTTGTGTTGTTGTTGTGTGTGTTGTTCGTCTTCTTCTTAACACACACACACACACACACACACACACACACACACACACACACACACACATATATATATATTTATATATATATATATATATATATATATATATATGTGTGTGGTGTGTGTGTGTGTGTGTGTGTGTGTGTGTGTGTGTGTGTGTGTGTGTGTGTGTGTTATACGGCAACAAAACTCTGTAGAAATTATACTGCTCAAAAACAGAATTGGAGATGTTGTTGCTGTTGCTCTTGTTGTTTTTAAACTGTTTTGTTTTGGTTCTTTCTAAAGACAGGACTGCGTTTGCTTCTCTCTGCGAATCTCTACGTTTGTTTCTCTGTCTGCCTGCCTGCCTGCCTGTCTGTCTGTCTGTCTGTCTCTCCTCTCTCTCTCTCTGTCTTCTCTCTCTGTCTCCCTGTCTGAGTGTGTGTGTGTGTGTATGTGTGTGTGTGTGTGTGTGTGTGTGTGTGTGTGTGTGTGTGTGTGGTGTGTGCGTGCGTGCGTGTGTGTGTGTGTTGTGTGTTGTGTGTGTGTGTGTGTGTGTGTGTGTGTGTGTGTGTGTGTGTGTGTGTGTGTGTGTGTGTGGTGTGTGTGAAGTGGATCTCTCTTCTTTCCTCTCGTCTTCTGAAAACCTAAACATCTCATTCCTGCTGTGCTATCGCAGCGAATCA
>JADBJO010001168.1:47500-67500 GCA_016801955.1 Conus betulinus
AAAAGAAACGATGGACAGTTAAATCGATGAATGAGTGAATACGTAAAATCAGTGAACAACAGATAGAGAAATAGATAGATTCATCGACTGATCCACGGACCGTGCGACTGATTGTCACTACGATGGTTGACCGATGACCCACAGTGAGGCAGTAACCAACATGACCTGATTTCCCTCCAAGATGGCCATCGCGACAAGGGTCAGCAACGTTTGTTGTCGCCGAGTCTCGGGAAATCAAGTGGCATGCAATGACATCCGGTTGCACTTCCTTTTCGATGGTGGCGGCAGACGAAATCGATAGTGGGTGGACTTTTAATTTCCAAAGTCAGTGTGCTCCAAAAGCCAGTCTTGGTCCAAGTGGTTTGGAGAGGCAAGCAAACTGAACTGGGAAGGCAGAATAGGAGGGAGATGGCCCACCTGATTGTCCTCTTTTCCCTTCTTGGTCTCTTCAGGCCTTGCAGAAAGAGCGATAGCCGACTACAGTCGGCATAATTCTTCAAGCTTTGAATGAACTTGAGGACAGTTTTGGACGTTGTTCTGGACGTTTTTCTTCCAACAATGAAACGTGCTCTCTGACGTTGTGTTGACCATCTGGCTGAGGGGAGTAAAATGCTCATAAATTAAGAATACGAAAGCATTGTTTTCAAGTTAGCTCTATTGGTGCAGTATTGATGTAGCTTGTCCTCTCACAACATACATTTTTTGTGTTTGATGGTCCGTAACTGTTAGTAAGATTTTGACAGAAATAAAGAAAAAGACTGTAGTGTTGTAATGAAGAAGCCAAAATACAAATAAAGATACAAACATACTGCAGAGCATGTTTTTTGTGCAGCACACGAAGCGAAAAAAAACACAAGAGTGTTTTTGACAAATACGTTTCTTCACATTTTGATGCAACTGGTTGAAACTATTAAAAAAAAAAAAAAAATTGGGGGGGGGGGGGGGGGGGGGGGGGGGGGGGGGGGGGCGATTACACACTCAGCGTGTGCCCTCCCCTTTTGTCTATGGATATAATTATTATTATGGTTGTAATAGCAGTCGTTACTATTCGACGTTGTGTTCCGATTGGCCAGAGTAAAGATTCTATTCCGACTGGCCAGAGTAAAGATTCTATTCTGATTGGCCAGAGTAAAGATTCTATTCCGATTGGCCAGAGTAAAGATTCTATTCCGTTTGGCCAATGATTTTTTACTTCCAGAACGACTGAGGGTTCTATAGCAGACGACACATCTTCCGTATCGGTGCGTCTATCTGTTTATTTTTGTCGTTCCTCTGTTTCGTTTTAAATGGAGGGAAAGGTCTTTGTCTGTCACCTTCGTAGTCGTGAAACCAAGAGTGACGCGGCAAATGAAGCACGAGCAGTTTTTCGATTTCACTGATTAAACAGACGATCTTTTGGAAGCCGGACACAAAATTCTGCCCAAAACCCGCAGAGCTGTCCGATACATGTTGGATGCGCAGTAGATCCTGTGAGTCCCCCTCCTGTTACAGTCCCTGAAGCCCTGTGGATGGCTCTCATTTACTCTATACAGTTTGTCTCCATGACTGTGTTCTATGTTTGTCGCCTGTATGTGTGTTTGTCTGCCGCTGAGTTACCTGATGTATCAGTTAACTTTGACTATCCCCGTACTAGTCTGGTGGGCCTGTCCATCACTTCATCAGTCTGTAGTCTATGACAGTCTGCACCCGTGTTGGTCTTGTGTATCAATCTGTGTGAATATCTTGACGCCATTTCCTATTGTACTGTCTCCACCCCTCCCCTCTCTCTCTCTCTCTCTCTCTCTCTCTCTCTCTCTCTGTCTGTGTGTGTGTGTGTGTGTGTGTGTGTGTGTGTGTTGTGTGTGTGTGTGTGTGGTTGTCTGTCTAATCTCTCTCCCCTTTTGTCTTGAAAATGTTGGTTGTCTGTCTGATTGCATGTTTGAAAATGTGTATTGGCTTGTGGAATTTCGTCTCTCTCTGTCTCTGTCTGTCTCTCTGTTTTATTTTTATCCTGTCGGTTTTTGTCTTTGTTTGTGCATGTATATTTTATTCTCTGTTTGCTTTGTGTACTGGTCTGTGTGAATTTCTTCTGTCTCTCATTTTGAGCGCGTCTCCCCCTTATATCTCTGCTGTTTTTCTGTGTCTGTTGCTCCTTGTCTCTGTTTGCCCCCTTGTCTGTCCATCTCTCCACCACTGTCTTCTCTTCTCACTCTCCCTCTCCCTCCCCCTCCATCTCTCTACCTTACTCATCATCCTGCTCTTTGTGCTCTGTGTGTGTGTGTGTGTGTGTGTGTGTGTGTGTGTGTGTGTGTGTGTGTGTGTGTGTGTGTGCGCGTGCGTGCGCGCGCGCGCGTGTGTGTGTGTGTGTGTATGTCTATCTGTGTATACAAACACACAGAGAGAGAGAGAGAGAGAGAGAGAGAGAGAGAGAGAGAGAGAGAGAGAGAGAGAGAGAGACAGAGAGTTTTGTAGCCTTCTGTTTATCCTTCTGGCAATGGCAATCACGATCTCTCTTCTTTCTTCTCCTCTTCCGGAAAACCTAAACATCTCATTCTTGCTGTGCTATCGCAGCGAATCAATGCAGCCGAGAGCGTTTTCCCCACATTTGCTGTTTTTCTTTTGAATGTCAAAATATATTTTACTCACCCCATTCCCAAGCATCGCAGCATGTCTTTCATTTTCTCTCGAATTCCATCCGCACACAGGCAAATCGCATACTGCTTATCATTCCTTGCAGGATGTCTTTCAGTTTTCCATCTATCCAGCGAGTGGAGTTGTTGGATTTGTGCTCTCTGATTGGACACTTCACCATGCCTACAACAACATGGACGCTGGTGTCTCCAGACCGTTCTTTCTGCTAAACAAATATCGCTTTGTCACGTAGCGGCCCGATAAATAAGATGACTAAGGTTGGGGGTGGGGGGGGGGGTGGGAGGCTAAAGGATGGGGGCTGGGGGCTGGGGTGGATAGAGTGCTGGGAGGCTGAAAGCTCCTCTCCATCTTCTATCTTTTTTTCTTTCCTTTTCTGTACTTTTTCTATAACCACAACTTCCAGATGTTCCTTGTTTGTATGTTTGTGTCTTCTATGTATATTTCTTTCGCACGTTGACAAAACATTGCAAAAACTGTATTACTCAAAACGATATTAAGATGTCGTCGTCGTCGTCGTCGTCGTCGTCGTCGTTGTTGTTACTGTGTGTACACTGCTCCTTTTTTTTTTTTTTTTTTTTTTCTTATTTAACAGACTGGTTCATGCCGAGCTGCTTTTTTGTTTCTCCCTTTGTCTCTCTGTCTGTCTCTCTCTGTCTCTGTCTCTCTCTGTCTGTCTCTGACTCCCTCTGTCTGTCTCTGTCTGTCTCCCCTCTGTTTTTCTCTTTCTGTCTCTGCTTGTCTGTGCCAGACAGTCCGTCTGTCTGTCTGTTTGTTTGCCTGTCTGTTTCTCTGCCACTCTCAGTCTGTCTGTCTCTCTGCCTGCGTGTCTGTATTTCTCTCAATTTGCCTGTTTTTCTTATGATACCAGTCAGTGTCGTTCACTTTTACTTTCTGCACATACGAGCAGACTTAGTGTATTCTAGTTTTCCTGTCTCCAGAAAAGCACTGTTCCCAACCCAGTGCCTTCAGATTAACGTTGTTGCTCTCTGCTACAAGAATGTGCGTGCCTCTGTCTTTTTGCTTTTCATCAAAAGTCTTTGCTTTTAGAAGCCAGTCGATTCATCAGACTTGAGTACTGATTCTCCCGTTCGAATGTTTACAAAAAAAATCTTTACCAGCGCTTTTGTTCCATTCATTAATGTAGTGTTCTATTGTATTTTTTTTCGCATCCCTACTCGCTTTCCCCTTATGAAACGGACAGAATGGTCAAGTCATTAGAGAAAGTGCATCCGTTCGTTCATTCTCTCTCTCTCTCTCTCTCTCTCTCTCTCTCTCTCTCACACACACACACACACACACACACACACACACACACACACACACACACACACACACACACACACACACACATTGTACCAAACTATTATGGCATTTGCTCCTTGCATTTGTGCAGTGGACTAGCCCTTGGCTCTCAAAATAGCCCAAAAGATATGTGGGATCGCGCGATTTGTTTTTTTTCCGCTTGCTCGACTGCTTGCTTGTCTGAGTAACTGGGCTACGTCTGTGTGTCACTCAGCTGATTGACTTGATTGTGAGATGTCTTACTGACTTATAATGTTCTGCTTTATTTCGGCGGGGCCATTGCACACACACACACACACACACACACACGCGCGCGCGCACACGCACGCACGCACGCACGCACGCCCCCCCCCCCCCCCCCCCCCCACACACACACACACACACACACGTTTCAGACTAGATTTTCGTTCAGTAAGACCATGGCCCATTTGAAGGGAGAGACAGACAGACGGACAGACAGAGGAGGCGGGGGGAAGGGGGTGGAAGCAAGGAAGAATGTATAGAATTCTTTCCCCCCTGATGGTTTCAAATCACGAAATACAGAATCGTTGAGTGATCGATTATAGCGACGCAGGCATCGCTTACTCTGCTCAATTCTGTTTTCTTATATTTAAACTAAGAAAAATCATTAAGATTAGATTAAAGCAAAGAAAGTAGTGATCAGTCCGTCAGTATTAAACACTTTGGAAAATTAAGAAAATTAGGTTTAAAAACCGTGTGGGACAGAGAAATGCATATTATATTACATTACATTATATAATAGCGGCGCAGGCATCGCTTACTGTATTCAATTCTATTTCATTATATTCAAACTAAAAAAAAAAAAAAGATTAAACCAAAGAAAGAAGTAATCAGCCCGTCAGTATTCTACAGACTTTGCAAAGTTAAGAAAATTAGGTTTAAAGAAATGTGGGACAGTAGAATGCGTATCATATCACATAACATTACATCATACTGTATGATATGATATATGATATGATATGATATGATATGATATGATATATATGATATGATATGATATTATGTATTTTTTATTATGTATTATCATATTACATTTTATTGTATGTTATTCTACTCTACAATATTGTTTTTCATATCATATTATTCTTTAAAACAGTGGTTGATGTGTGTCAGTTAGGAATCTTGCAAGCGGTTTGTAAATTCAAAATTATCATCCTGATCAAGGGGATGGTTGATACATGTTGTTGATGATGTTGTCAGTGGTGGTCCAGCAGCTGTCGTAATATGGAAGAGAAGCACAGTCATATCAATGATTAAATTTTTCAACAGTAAAATTAGTGTGTTAAGTTATTATTTTCTCTCTTGTTGTTTGTCTAATACTATTTGAGGAAAAAAAGGGTGAAGTTCCCCTAGCTTATGGGTCATAGTGGCTGCCAGCCATCAGAGGTTCGCTTTGTCTGTGGCACGGCTCAATAGAGAGGGCGGGGCCCATCCTTCTCACTGCGCCACCTTCAAAACGTTCCCTGAGGAGAATCAGGTACCAGTTTCCTGCCTGGTAGATAAAAAGACAAACACTCTTTAACATATGAGTACAGACCCCTCTATGGAGTGCTTTGTAGCTCTTACAATAAAAAAAAAGGTTCACTTTCGTACTTCTGTTGGCCCATGCATGCCACCTGTTCCTGAACTGGTACTTTTAAAAAAAGCGATTACTGTTAACCTATCATTCATATATAATTAGGCTGTTTGTTCATTTACAACAACAAAAAAATCCCAAACACCACCAGAAACAGCCTAGCAAAGTAATCGAGATGGCACTGCATGATCACTTATTTATCGAAGTATGAAGACAATCTGAGAAGAGCTTGACAGGAAAAGATCTTCAGAGCCCTCAGATAAAGTGTTTTGACCTTGAACTCAGAGACTCTACGGGGGGCTAGGTCACAGTAAGGTCATGACTCTTGTTTTGACCCAGAACTCAGACACTCTACTGGGGCTAGGTCACATTCAGGTCACGACTCTTGTTTTGACCCTGAACTCAGACACTCTACTGGGGGCTAGGTCACATTCAGGTCATGACTCTTGTTTTGACCCAGAACTCAGACATTCCACGGGGACTAGGTCACATTCAGGTCACGACTCTTGTTTTGTCCCTGAACTCAGACACTCTACTGGGGGCTACGTCACATTCAGGTGATGGCTTTTGTTTTGACCCTGAACTCAGACATTCCACGGGAGCTAGGTCACATTCAGGTCATGACTCTTGTTTTGACCCTGAACTCAGACACTCCACGGGGGCTACGTCACATTCAGGTCATGACTCTTGTTCTGACCCTGAACTCAGACAGTCCACGGGGGCTACGTCACATTCAGGTCATGACTCTTGTTCTGACCCTGAACTCAGACAGTCCACGAGGGCCACGTCACATTCAGATCATATACCTTCTTTGAACCTGTACCTTCTGGACGGATGCGATGGGTACCTTTTTTAGACGGATTTCTTAACCACGTCGCTATGGAACGCCTCTCTCTAAATTGAGAAATTTTAAGCGTTCTTCCTAGACCAAATCCAGCCTGAACTCTTTTCCCTCTGCCTCTGCCATTGGCCGTTGGAGTCCTCGTCCTTTTTTAACGAGAAAGTGTAAGCCTTTTCATGTGACCATAAGCTGATGGGTCTATGCCTCCCTCCCCTCGTTACCCTATCCCCTTTGCTTCAACTTCTACAGCGAAGGTTTGGCTGCCTAGATTGACATACCTCTCATCTTACAGACGCGAGGTCGCTCCATTCTGCTTTCATATGGAGCAGTGAGTTCAATCAGAATCATTTGTTTTGATAGTCTCATACCTCTCTTCCTGAAGATGTCTTGATGGATCTTGAAAGGACTGTGAGCGCTCGTAGCCATCCACTCTTTCCAAGAAATCCCGCTTCCATGCTCTTGAGGTCACGGTTGTTCCAGACTATGATTTGCAGCCGTGCAGAACGTCGTTGATGGAGCTTCTGGTGAGGATACTTCTTAAAGCAGCCAGTTTTTGTTAAAAAAAAAAGTTCAGTCTTGGCTTGTCTGTGATTAAAAAAAGGGAAAGACCTAACGTCGTTGATGGAGCTTCTGGTGAGGTGATATTTCTTCTGGCAGCCCGTTTTTGTTAAAGAAGTTCAGACTTCGCCTGTCTGTGATTCAAAAAAGGGAAAGAGCTTGTGTCTGTGCTTCTTAGGCTGTTATAAGCATCCAGCAAGACGAAAGTATTTGTCATGAGTATGAAGATGACTATTGTCATTCTTTATATTGGTGTCAGCAGTACAGCAGAAGTTATTCTTAATTCTGTTTTAGTTCTGATTAAAAAGAAAAGTCCCACTCTCTATGATCTGGCTGGTATCGAGTTGAGTGGATTGATCGATGTTTGGACATATCAACCATCAGAGTAAACCTGTGAATGCCATTAAGGAAAAAATCCTCAGACCATGATCCATCTTTAAAACCAACACCATTTTGTTTCTGGACTGTTTCCTAGCATCCTATTATTGAATGATTTATCCAGTTCATTTTGAACTATCTATAGTTTCATGTATTTGTGGAAAATCGAAAAAAAAAAAAGGTCAGCAATTATGATATATGGACATAAAGAGATGATGGACAGTTAGATCGATGAATGATTGAATACATAAATCAATGGACTACGGATGGATGAATAGAAGGACAGATGGACCATGCGACTGATTGTTACTGTTGAACGATGTATCGACCGACGACCCACCTTGAGGCATTGACCATCATGACCTGATCTCCCTCCAAGATGGCCGCCGCGACAAGGGTCGGAAACGTTTGTTCGCTCCGAGTCTCGGAAATCACGTGGTATGCAATAACATCCGGTTGCACTTCCTCCTCGCTGGTGGCCGCAGACAAAATCGATAGTGGGTGAACTTTTAATTTCCAAAGTCAGTGTGCTTCAAAAGCTAGTCTTGGCCCAAGTGGCTGAAGAGGCGAGCAGGCTGGGCTGGGCAGGCACAATAGGAAGGAGATGGCCCACCTGATTGTCATCTTTGCCTTGTCGCTGTCCTCAGGGTTTGTAGAAAGAGGGATAGCCAACTGTAGAAGGAACACTTCCCTCAGGCCTTTAATGAACTTGAGGACAGCAAGGATTTGACCGGTGCTCAAGAAATTTTACTCCGAATAACGAAACTTGCCGTATGACGTGTGTGTTGACCGTCTTGCTGGATGGGTGAAATGCTCGTAATTAAAAATACAAAAGCAATGTTTTCAACTTAGGCCTGTTGGTGAAGTATTGATATAGGGCTGTCCTTCCCAAAACATGCTGCTATTTTTGTGTGCGCGATGTGTCAGTTATTGTAAATAAAGTATGACAAGAAGGAAGAAGAATAGTGCAGTGTTGTAAGAAAGAAACCAAAAAAAAAATAAAGACACAAACACACTGCAGAGCACAATGTTTTTGTTGTACAGCACACAAAGCGAAAATAAGACAAGTATTTTTTTTGACAAAGGTGTACCTTCATATGGTGATGCAACTGGATAAACACATTTGAGAGAGAGAGAGAGAGAGAGAGAGAGAGAGAGAGAGAGAGAGAGAGAGAGAGAGAGAGAGATCACATTCAGTGTGTTTCTCACCCCCAACCTCCTCCCCTTTCTTTTATTGAATAAATGATGGTTGTACAAGCAGACGTTTGTATTCGAAGTTGTGTTCCGACTGGCCAGCAATTTTAATTTTTCAGAACTTTTACTGCTTCTGCTGCTGCTGCTGATGCTGCTGCTACCACTACTTCTATTACTACTTCTACAACAACAACAACAACAACACACAACAACTACTACTACTACTACTACTACTACTACTACTACTACTACTACATGACATTTTACTGCTATGTGTGTCTTGTATATTTTTGCGAAAGCTGTCCCAGCGAACTGCAAACCACTTGGGGTGAGCTTGAGACGGGAAACATTTTCTGTGTAGTTTACATGCAGTTTCCACAGACGTAACACAAACAGCCGATCTTTTGTGCGCGGCGAAACAAGAGAGTTTTGCATAAAATGTTTTCAGTCGCTGTTCACCGTTGCCTTGACAATGTTCTTTTTCTTCGCTCGCTGATCATAGTCTCTTTAAATACGTACCCTTAAATGATGTTGAGATATCTAATCAACTTGTTGATCTAACTGCCCAGAGAGAGAGATAGAGAGAGACAGACAGACAGACAGACAGACAGCGAGAGAGAGAGAGAGAAGAGAGAGAGAGAGAGAGAGAGAGATTGTTAATCACATTGCTCATAGAGAGAGAGAGAGAGAGAGAGAGAGAGAGAGAGAGAGATGTAATCACATTGCCCACCGATAGATAAAACGGGACATGGTGAGAGGGAAGGGGGAGAAGCTGATGGCGATGGCATGACGGGAATAGATGTACCATCAATGCTGACACACACACAGCACATCAATAAAGCGAATGCTTTCGCAATACCATTCTATGCCGTACCAATTAATAATCGGCAGTAGATGATTTGTTCGCTTGATACTTTTTGTTGTTGTTGTGTTGTTGTTGCTGTTGTTTGTTGCCCAACGGAGATCAAGACGAGTATATAAACACAATCAGAAAAACGGACACGCAATACATAACAACTGTAAGTCACAGCATTTATTCTCTGGCGTCTCCTCTCTCTCCCCCTCTCTCTCCTCTCTCTCTCCTCTCTCTCTCTCTCGTAAAATGATCTCTCTCTCTCTCTCTGGAAAATGAGATTGAAAATCTACGGTTCTCTCTCTCTTCCTCTTCTCTCGTCTCTTCCCTCCCCTCTCTCAGTAAAATGAGCTCTCCTACTCTTCTCTCTCTCTGTAAAATGAGGATTGAATCATCTGACGTCTCTTCTCTCTCTGTAAAATGAGATTGATTCATCTGACGTCTCTCTCTCTGTAAAATGAGATTGAATCATCTGACGTCGTCTCTCCTGTCACTGAGATTGATCATCTTATCTCGCTCTCACTCTCTCTCCTCTCTCTCTCTCTCCTCTCCTCTCTGTAAATGAGATTGAATCATCTGACTGTCCCTTCTCTCTCTCTCTCTCATCTCTCGCTCTGAATTCTCTCTCTTCTCTCTCTCTCTCTCTGTAAAATGAGATTGAATCATCTGACGTCCTCTTCTCTCTCTGTCTGTAAAATGAGATTGAATCATCTGACGTCTCTCTCTCTCTAAAATGATCAGATTGAATCTCTGACGTCTCTCTCTCTCTGTAAAATGAGATTGAATCATCTGACGTCTTCTCTCTCTCTCTAACTTCTTCCTTTGTTGTCTCTCTCTCTCTCTGTACAATGAAGTCTCTCTGAACTCATCTCTCTCTCATCCTCCCTCTCTCGCCCTAAAATGAGATTGAATCATCTGTAAAATTCTCTTCTCTTCTCTCTGTAATGAGAATTGAATCTCTCGTCTCTCTCTCTGTAAAATGAGATTGAATCATCTGACGTCTTCTCTCTCTGAAAATGAGATTGAATCATCTGACGTCTTCTCTCCTCTCTCTCCTCCCTCCTCCTTCTCTCTCCTTCTCTCTCTCTCTCTCCTCGATCTCCTGTTCTCTCTCTCGTCGCTCTCTTCCTCCGCCCTCCTCTCTCTCTCCTCTCTCCCTCTCTCTCTCCCTCTCATCTCTCCTCTCTCTCTCTCTCTCTCTGTAAAAATGAGATTGAATCATCTGACGTCCTCTCCGTCCTCTCTCTCTCTCATTCTCATCCTCTTCTCTCTCTCTCTCTCTCTCTGTAACATGAGACCCTCGCATCTGGACTCTCGCCCTCTCTCCCTCTCTCTCTCTCGTCCTCCTAATCTGATTGAATCTCTGACTCCTCTTCCTCTTCCTCAATCTCTCCCATCTGTCATCATCTCCTCTCCCTCATCCCTCGCTCTCTCCGTCTCTCTCTCTCCTCTCTCTCTCTCTCTCTCTCTCTCTGTAAAATGAGATTGAATCATCTGACGTCCTTCTCTCTCTCTCTGTAAAATGAGATTGAATCATCTGACGTCCTTCTCTCTCTCTCTCTCTGTAAAATGAGATTGAATCATCTGACGTCTTCTCTCTCTCTAAAATGAGATTGAATCATCTGACGTCTTCTCTCTCTCTCTCTCTCTCTCTCCTCTCTCTCTCTCTCTCTCTCTGTAAAATGAATTGAATCTCTCTGACGCTCTCTCTCTCTCTCTCTCTCTCTCTCTCTGTAAAAAATGAGATCTCCTCCTCTTTCATCTGACGTCTTCCTCTCTCTCTCTGTACAAATGAGATTGAATCATCTGACGTCTTCTCTCTCTTCCTCTGAGATTCTCTGTCTTCTCTGAGATCTCCATCTCCTGAATCTCTCCTCTCTCTCTCGTCTCCTCTCTCTCTCTCTCTCTGTATTGAAATGAGATTGAATCATCTGACGTCTTCTCTCTCTCTCTGTAAAATGAGATTGAATCTCTGACGTCTTCTCTCTCTCTCTCTCTCTGTAAAATGAGATTCTCATCTGACGTCTGTAAAATGAGATGAAATCTTCTCTCTCTCTCTCTAAAAAAAATGAATTCTCATCTCTCCTCTTTCTCTCTCTCTCTCTAAAATGAGCAATTGAATCTCTCTCGTCTCTCTCTCTCTCTCTCTCTGTAAATGAGATTGAATCATCTGACGTCTTCTCTCTCTCTCTCTGTAAAATGAGATTGAATCATCTGACGTCTTCTCTCTCTCTCTCTCTGTAAATGAGATTGAATCATCTGACGTCTTCTCTCTCTGTAAAATGAGATTGAATCATCTGACGTCTTCTCTCTCTGTAAAATGAGATTGAATCATCTGACGTCTTCTCTCTCTCTGTAAAATGAGATTGAATCATCTGACGTCTTTCTCTCTCTGTGAAATGAGATTGAATCATCTGACGTCTTCTCTCTCTCTCTGTGAAATGAGATTGAATCATCTGACGTCTGACTCTCTCTCTCTGTGAAATGAGATTGAATCATCTGACGTCTTCTCTCTCTCTGTGAAATGAGATTGAGTCATCTGACGTCTTCTCTCTCACTGTAAAATGAGATTGAGTCATCTGACGTCTTCTCTCTCTGTAAAATGAGATTGAATCATCTGACGTCTTCTCTCTCTCTGTGTAAATGAGATTGAGTCATCTGACGTCATCTGACGTCTTCTCTCTCTCTCTCTCTGTAAAATGAGATTGAGTCATCTGACGTCTTCTCTCTCTCTCTGTAAAATGAGATTAAGTCATCTGACGTCTTCTCTCTCTCTGTAAAATGAGATTCTCTCTGTAAAATCTGACGTCTTCTTCTCTCTCTCTCTCTCTCTGTAAAATGAGATTCAATCATCTGACGTCTTCTCTCTCTGTAAAATGAGATTCAATCATCTGACGTCTTCGGCGCATGCGAAAGAAACAGAGTTCAGACACTTGTCCGTATTAGATAAGGATTTTCTTTCTTGTCTTGTTATTCTGATTGATTGACAGGAAAAATTATATTCTGCTGAATAACACACACACACACACACACACACACACACACACACACACACACACACACACACGTATTTATACGTACATACATACACACACACACACACACACACACACACACACACACACACACACACACACACACACACATAAACGCGCGCGCACACATGCACACACACGCACACGCACACAGAGACACACACATACACACACGCGCGCGCGCAAACACACACAAAATCATACACACATACACACGCACACACTCACACACATACATACACACAGGGAACACACACACACACACACACACACACACACACACACACACACACACACACACACACACAGAGCCACACACAGAGGCACACACATAGGCACACAGATGCACACACGCCACACACACACGTACGAGCGCGCACGCACACACGCACGCATCTACGCACACAGACACAGACACACAGACACACACACACACACACGCGCGCGCGCACAAACTCACGCACGTACGCGATCGGCTGCTGCGTACTCAATTTACTACTTAACCTACACATTTGACAAATATTCGAATTGGCATTTTAAAAAGAACTTACGCAGACGGATTATAATTAAAGTTTGTAGAAATATGAATTCAAGATCTGAATATGTGTGACAGTTCACGAGAAAATAATGTTTTGCACAGAAACAAAATTCGTCTTACTCACCCCCGTGACTAGTGACCAAATGACCACCTTACTTAGTGACCGGATTACTTTGTGATCCAGTGACACCTGTAACCTGGGACACCTTGATGTAACGACACAAAAAAATGGACCCAGCTACTCTGGGACTTACTTCCCTTGAGACCCTGGATCCCGTTGCCTAGTGACATAGTTACTTAATGACCGAGTGACCAAACGGCTTTTAGGGATTATCTTTAACTATTTTGACCTTCAATCAGGCTGCAATGACTGAAAAGGTTTGATCTTTCGCTCGATTGAAACTGACCTTTCCTACGGGAAATGACGTCATTACCGGAAGCAAGAAGAATCACTGGACATTTGATGACTGGTTTGAGCATGCCTCCCCTGTTGTTGCTCCTCTCTCTAGCATGACGTAGGCTTAAAGGGGAGAGAAGCTGCTGTGTGTTGCGCCTCTCACAGGCTCTGAGTTGTGATATATTTATTGATGAGGCCTCAACTAAAGACAGCCCCCGTCCCTCCAGGGCAGCATAGCCTAGGGGGTCTGCCTTTATTGCAAGGCTGTTTCACTCAGGATGCGCTCTCTTTCTGCTTGTGTTGTGTTGCACGCAGATGCTTCCCCCACCCCACATGCATCCTAGCCCCGCCCCCTGCCTCCTCCCTCTTCTCTTTCCCCTTCCGCGCCCTGTTCATTCGAATGGTGTCTGTGCTTGCATGCGTACTTGTATTGTGTGCGACTACATTTTTCTCTTCCATTTTGTTTATGTTCTTTTCTGGCGTCAAGAAGAAGCAGAAGAAGAAGAAGAAGAGAAGAAGAAGAAGAAGAAGAAGAAGAACCAGAACATGAACAAGAACAAGAAGAACAAGAAGAACAAGAAGAATAAGAGAAAGAAGAAGAAAACTTCTTTGGTCTATATACTGTCATTTTCGTTTCGTCAATGTTCATATTCAATTTGAAGATTTTACTACGTGTGTGAAGAACAGTCGACTAAATGTTTAGCAAGGTCATTTATAGTTACTGACCAGAAAGTGCCATGGTTAGCTAATACAAAAATGACCGGTTCTAAAGCACTAAACGCACATCTCTCTCTCTCTCTCTCTCTCTCTCTCTCTCTCTCTCTCTCTCTCTCTCTCTCTCTCTCTCTCTCTCTCTCTCTGACAAACCGCGATTTACATATGTATGTCTGCCGAGTGCATCACAGAACGCGTCTCAATTCTGCTCGATCGTTGGTGGGACTTCATCCAAGACGAAAATACATTTGGTAAGGAAAAGAAAACACAGAGACATTTCAAGCTCTGCTTAGCAAGGAATCAGACGTAAAATGCAGCCTGGGTTCAGCCGTTCTATTGACCAAAAGAATAATTTTTATCAAATCAAAAAAAAAAAAAAAAAAAAAAAAAAGAAAGGTTGGTTTGCTCCGCTTTGAGTATTTAGGGTGTGATGATGGGATCGTATGGGGTTTCTTTCCTTTATTTTTCCTTCTTTCATCGTTATCTGTTCTGTCGTATATTCGGTGTTTATGTGTGTTTGGTATGTCTGTCTACCTGTCTTCTGCTTTTCTTTTTTTTTTTTTGCTAACTCACTGTCTGGTCTCTGTCTCTGTCTGTCTGTCTGTGTCTGTCTGTCTGTCTGTCTGTCTGTCTGTCTCTCTCTCTCTCTCTCTCTCTCTCTCTCTCTCTCTCTCTCTCGCTGTCTCAGTGATTTGTATTTTAGACACACATGAAATATTCTTTTGACTTCATCCCCGCCCCCTGTTTCCATTTGACCTGGGCAGATAGCCCGGTTTATTAAATTATTTGTCTTGTCTTGTCTCTCTCTCTCTCTCTCTCTGTCTCTCTCTCCCTGTGTCTCTGTCTGTCTGTCTTTTCCCTGTCTCTGTCTGTCTGTCTGTCTTTTCTCTCTCTGTCACTCACTCTTTACCTCCTTCTCTCTCTCTCTCTCTTCTTTATCTTATGTCGATATACATTTTCATGTAATCCAGCAGGACACTTGAAAGAATGGAGTTCTTGAAATATTTGTGTTCTTCTGGCCTGCAGAGCAGTAGCAGCAATGAACCAGGCTAATTTCTTCAGGTCCTTCATTTTCCCATGAAGCTCAGTGTGTTCTAGACATGATGTTTACAGCCCAGCCCACGGCAGAGGCCATATCAGGGCAGAAAGAAAGTTAACAGCAGGACTATGTTCACACTGAAATACCCAAACTGGGATTAAACGCTAGTAAAATCGAATTAAAAGACTGATTGGAAAGAAAGTATGTAATCAACCATATGTAAGTCTGATCAACTGAAAATGTACATTTTGTGTTGCATAAAAGTCGATCAAATGGAACTTGTAAGAACGTGGTCTCCATGAAATTGCAGTAAAAAGGGTTCCGTTTCCGTTTATTGTGTGCATGTGCATGCTTCCGCCTATATGCGATATTATTGGTTTACTTTTGTAGTCTTTCAGGACTTAGTGTTTTGTTTGTTCTGTTTGCTCTGTCGCTTTACTTTCATCACAGCTGTGATGCAGGCAGCCCGAGCTTTCTGCTCACGTGTTGCTGTCAGTGATTTTTTGCGCATGTCTGTCGACCCAAATCTTGCAAAGTTTTTTTCCTGTCGTTAAACACACAGTTTGCTTTAGTTCATTACTCGGTTGTAAGCTTCATGTTGGCATTCGCGCACTGCACTGAAAACTTCGAAAACAAAGACTGTTAACTTTAAAAATCGGTGACTTTCGGATTGTCATCTATTATCATTGTAAGGTTTCATGCATTACAGCACAATGCACGATGTGGAGTTGCTCGTCTACAGTTTTCTTGAAGAGGACGTGACGGTGTGTAGACTAGAGACAGCTCTGAGACATTGTTTTCAAGTCTCCGCGGTCTTCCTTTGCGAGTGTGACTCGACCCTTTGTGGATTTCGATTGACCCCCCCCCCCCCCCCCCCCCCCCCCCCCCCCCCCCCCCCCCGAGTCTTCATCCGAAAATACAGATTTGAACGGACGTGTGAGAGAAACGAACTACGCATCGATTTCAGACAGAACCTTTGTTCTACAGTTCAGAAAAAAAGTGCAGAAAAATCGACTCTTGGGATAGTCTCTCTCTCTCTCTCTCTCTCTCTCTCTCTCTCTCTCTCTCTCTCTCTCTCTCTCTCTCTCTCTCAGAGCTTATACTGCTGGTATTTGTATATCTTGGGCTTTGTTGACACGAGAACATATATATGAAACAGACTCAAATTTCAGCCCAGTGATAAAGTTTCCAGCCAAAAGTGGTGCATTATGAAAAATTTCAGAACAACGTAACAACTCATAAAAAGCTACATCTTAATCATCCTCATCCTCAAAGAGATACACTGTATAGAGTCACCTTTCTTTGAGTCGACAGAATAGCAGCAACAGCAACAGCAATGGATTGAAGGAGAATCAGCAGCAATAACAACAACAGCAACAGCAACAACAGCAACAGCAACAACAGAAACAACAACAACACAACAACAGCAAAAGTTTCACCAGTTACAGCCATATAAGTGGCAGCTTCACGATCAGCTTGGGCATCGTCACGATCTGTGTCAACAGCTTCGTCAACAACAAGACCATCAACTGGAAAAAAAATGAACAACAACTTGCTCAACTGAAGGCTGAAAGAGGAGAGGAGATGCGAAATCAGGAAAGAGTTCACCTTCCCCTCCATTCAGCTTAAAATGGCAAAGATTAAAAACGGTTTAAAATAAAATGATGTTCTTTATGTCTGTCTTCTATAAATGTTGTCATTTTATGTTTGAAGCAAATACTCAGCCTTGGCATGTTCTGGCAGGGTCCTCGGGGTCAGAAACCACAATATCCGAATGGACACCGGGGCCTGAATTCAGAGGGAAAATCTTACAAGATGTAGCTTGAATGGCGTTAGAATAATCTGAAAGTGGCTGTCGTAAACTCCCCTCCCTTTCTCTCACCCTCACCTCCACCTTGCCATCAAAGAGAAATGTAATGGGCAATATAAGCCGGTAGTGTGAACACTTATCTGATTGAAGCCTCGCTTCATACATGTGTAAATGTTCACAACTTCGCACACATTTGTGTGGTGGTGTGGTGTGTGTGTGTGTGTGTGTGTGTGTGTGTGTACGGAGAGAGAGAGAGAGAGAGAGAGAGAGAGAGAGAGAGAGAGAGAGAGAGAGAGAGAGTAATGACACGTTGTTCACCGATAGACAAAATGGGACATGGGGGAGTGAAGACATGGGGAATGGACTGACGTTGACTGCAAGACAGGAATAGATTTACTATGAATGCTGACATCACACAGCGCATCAATAAAGTGTATACTTTCGCAATACCACTCTATCGCCGTACCAATTAATCATCAACAGTAGATGACTTGTTCGCTTGATTTTACATTTTTCTTTCGTTTTTTTCCTCCGTCTTCCAGACAGGTAAGATTTAAAAAGAAAAAGTTTAATACATAAACATGAAAGACATGACATTCTCTCTCTCTCTCTCTCTCTCTCTCTCTCTCTCTCTCTCTCTCTCTCTCTCTCTCTCTGTTTACCTTTAGGGACTTCTCGCGTAGCTCAGATCTATAACATGCTAATGCCGCGACATAAAAATTGAAAAGTTAACAGAGTCTCCTCTCTTAAGAAAATAGTGATGGAGAATGTTTTTGGTGTAGTTTGACTGTCACAAAGAGTCGGAAATAATGCAAATTTATCTCTGAATTCAAGGTCTGTCTCATTCACATTTTATAGTTAAAAAAAAAAGAACTGGTATGCTTGCACGAATGAAAATGAAAAAATAGGACTGGATTCTGTCATTTGAAATAATCTTGAAGCTGCGAAGTATCATTGTTACTATTATGATAACGATTGTAATGATTATCATTGTTGTTATTATTACTATAACAATTATCATTACTGGTAATTGTCTAGAGGGATATGTTGTTTTGTGCTTTCATCACAGCTGTGTTTGAACCGGCAGAAAATGCCTGCTCACATGTTGCTGTTAGTGTTTTTTAACGCATGTCTGTCTACCGAAATCTTGCGAGGTTTCCTCTCGTTAAACACAGCATTTGCTTTCGCTCGTTAGTGAGTTGCAAGCTTCATGTTAGCATTCAAGCACCGAAAGCTTCGGAAGACAAAGGCATCTAACATGAAAAGTCCGCGACTGTCGTTGCCTGCTATAATGGTAAGGTTTCATATACTGGACGCAGTTCACACCCTGAAACTGTTTGCCTGCAGTTTGGTTGAAGAGTCTGATATTTAGCTGTTGATGGTGTGTAGAGAAGCCACATATCTGGGCAACTGTCTTCACTTCTCCGTGTTCTTTCACTTCCGGAGTGACCAGATCCTTAGCGCGCGCCTTTGGTGACAGTGAACATCTGTCTTCGAGCGACAGGGCGCTCAGAGTCTTTACCCGAGAGTACAACTATGGACACATGAATGAATGAACTAAACATTGATCTCAAACAAAACTCTTCATTCTGCACTTCAGAGAAGAAAAAGCAGAAAAATCGATGTTTTTGGCATGTTGCTCATTTGTTTTTTGTTAGTTAGTTAGTTTGTTTGTTTTTTTTTACCAATACTGCGGGTATTTGTACTTTTCGGGCCTGCACAACACCAGGATAAATCATGAGCAGACGTAGACTGCAGCTCTGCCATAATCTCAGACCAAATTTAAATTCACTATGAAAAACTTCAATAGCATCATAGGAACTAATGAAGACCTTTATGGTACCAGCTTAATTATCCCCATTCTCATAGAGCACCTTTGCGTTGCCTCAACTTAATAGGAGCTGACAGAACAGCAGCAGCGGCATGGGCAGGATCAGCACAGCAACAACAGCAACAACGACAAGAGAGTCAACTATTACATTCATATCAATAACAACATCATCATCAACGTGGGCATCGTTATGATTAGCACCAGCAACATCACCAGCAAGAAGGGAAGCCGCAGGAAATAAGAACGACAACATGCTGAACTGAAGGATAAAAGAAGGGAGAAGAGACAGAAAAAACAAGTTTCACCTCTCCGCCCTCCATTCAGCTTGAAATGACAACAATTGAAAAATTACAGATCCTTCTTTCTTCTTTCTTTCTTCCATGAATATTGTCATTTTTAGGTTTGAATGGAGCATTCAGGTCTGGCATGTTCCTGCGGGTCAACGGGGCCAGAAAACAACATGGTCTGAATGGACACCAGGGACTGAATTCAGAGGAGAAAAATCTAAAGACATGTAGCTTGAAGAGCGTTTTGAAAAATCGAAGATTGGTTCAGCTTTATTTTGCCATATCCCGCCCTCCATGCCCTTGGCTACACACACGCTTGCCTCGCCACCAGAAAGAAAAAGTAATGCAAACAATGCAGAGCAAACTGGTAGTGTGAACACTTACCCACAGGAAAGCCTCATTTCATACATGTGTAACTGTTGACAACATTGCGCACATTTCTGTAGCGCGCGTATGTGTGTGTGTGTGTGTGTGTGTGTGTGCGTGTGCGTGCGCGCGTATATATACATGTGTGAGTGTGTGTGTGTGTGTGTGTGTGTGTGCGTGTGTGTGTTCTTTAAAGGCAGAAAACATAAACAAAGTAATGTGGTGCATAAAGTTGTTTCTATTTCCATGTGTTTTGCAGCGAACGCTTGGAAGACGATCCAACTAGATTATTGGTCGTGTCACAGACACGGTGGAATGTGAAATATAAGTCAGCACACCCACTTTCGGTCATTTCAAATCAGCGCTTTGTTCACCAGTCCATCCACATCTCTACCGTCAGCTGAATTTTTGTTGTCTGATGCGCTACAGTTTTGCTTGTGCATCTCACTGTTTTCATTCCTCTGCCGTTTGAACACTAATAAATACACTGGGTGATCGAAAATATGGTTAAAATATAATGAACACAGTCGTCATTTCTTAAAGGAAGTAAGCCATGATATGGATTATTTACCACTGATCTCGTAAAAGCGATTCTGATTGGATACTTGCAAGCGATACTGATTAACAAA
>JADBJO010001168.1:72500-75000 GCA_016801955.1 Conus betulinus
CTTGAAATGACAAACAAACAAACAAAACAAAAAAACCGGTTAGATATCATTGCTCTTTCTTTCTTTCATGAAATGTTGTGATTTTGACGTTTGAAGCGAACATTGAGCCCTAGCATGTTCTTGCAGGTCAACGGGGCTGGAAACAACAAGAGCTGAATGGACTCCAGGGCCTGAATGCCCAGGGAAAATCTGACATACAGCTTGAAGAGCACTTTAAAAAAATGACAGCGATCCGGTGTTAATGTTCTTCTATCCTCCCCTCCCCGCTCTCATCTACTACTCGCCCTTGCCACCACAGAGAAAAATGTCATGCACAATACAAATTGGTAGTATGAGACTTTTCTGCGTGACAGCTCGTTTCATACATGTGTAAATGTTGACAGCTTTGCACACAGCTTTGAGTTTGATTGCCAACTAGATCACAGTCCTGATCTGTCAACGCTCCACTCTCAGCGTTGCGGACAGGTCTGACCAGTACCTGACCCAGTCGGCGCAAGGCCTCCAGCCTCAAAGGTCTGCCCGAGAACAAGCTGATTTCAGAGCCATCAGCCGATAGGACGGTCATGTAACCAACCACCAGCCTAAGCTGTAGTATAGTGCTTAGATTCAATGATTCTTTCAATAATGACGATCCTTCACTTTTTTTTGTCGTTGTTGCTATATGTGCATTTTTGGCACGTTCTTTCAGTCTGTTATTCTGTCCTACTCTGACTGCCTCGGGAGGCTATTGCGTTTGGATTGTATGTGGTTATTTGGATTGTATTGGTACATATATTTTCTAATTCATTGTCATAATGACTCAGAGGAGAGAGCGTTTGCTTGCACTTATTCCCACTCCCCCCCCCCCCCCCCCCCCCCCCCAATTACTTATGTGTCCAGCAGCAGTGAAGGGGAGTGCGACTATTGATTTATCCGTGAAAATGCTGGACTTAGCGTTTCAGACTTGCAAGGGTTTATCACAATTTTATAAAAATAATGCATTGTAGCACAGATGTCTGGGTTTTTTTTCCGCCGCATTGATTGAAGATGATATTTTCCATATATGGATTTGCATTATTAACTGTTGTACGTAAACATTTTGGAAAGGGAAGGAGGGGGAATGCTTTCTTGTGTGTGGTATCAGACTTCGATGCATTAATCAGAGCCAGTTACACGCAGGCGAAGCAAATCAAAAAAACAAAGAAAAATTCAAACACCCCCTCCTTCCCCCGGCCCACATATACAAACACAACAAACGATCCCGGCCACATAAACAAACAAACAAAACAACTAAAAACAAAAAACACTCAAAAACACACACACACAAAACACACACACACACACACACACACACACACAAAAGCATCTCTGCCATGCACTTACGCCATGTATAACTCTATAAACGCAAACATCGACAGGAAAAAGCAAGCAAACAAAACTGTGATTGTAGAGCGGAAACTTGATTTTTTTTTTTTCGCCCAGAAGTGGGCTAGTTTCAGTCCCATACTGTTTGTCGTCAACAGCCGGGAGGCAACAGGAAACTGGATGGAATTTATGCAGCAGACTCTACTCCGTTAACATGTCAATAGAAGCCACTCGTTGAAGGGATTTCTGCTGCTGTTGTGAGCATCTGTGGCAACCTGTTTTCTCGAAAGGTCCGATTAGTCCAAACACCCTGAATCTTCCAAACAGAAAGTCTGGACACTTTTGACGTATTTCGATGAAAAACCTACCTGATTTTCCAAAGCAGTCTGAGTTGTCCACACTTCTCTTTTTTTTTTTTGTTCTCAGAACGTCGTGTTTCCTTAAATTGTGTTCCTCGTGTGTCCTATTCTTATCCCCACCTTTTCGGTCTCTACCCTGTCCCTATGATTTGTATTACTCTTTTGTAAACATTTCCTCTGTCTCCGTCAGTATATTTATTCCCCTTCCCTGTCCCTCACTCTGCCCAACTCCACCTCTTTTTCTGTATCTCCTGTATCTTCCTGCCTCCTTCCTCCCTCCCTCCCTCTCCTCCCCCCCCCCCCCCCCCCCCCCCCCCCCCCCCCCCCTGTCTCTCTCTCTCTCTCTCTCTGGCCTTAAGCTCGCCAGTAGGCAGTATTACTTTACGTCATGTCATTCATCAACACTGATTTACTTATTTCGTCATGCTGCTCGAACTTCCTGTTGGGCAGGTATGTATCCGCGGCGATCGTAACTTTCTACTGTGCCAATGTGTCGAAAAGACGGAGAGAAACAGAGAAACGGAAGAACATATATGGGGACGTCGGGTAGGGGTGAGATGGCAGGGAGAGGAGTCCAGGCGGGGAAAAGGAGTAGTAGAAGGAAGTAGTCTGGTGGGGATGGAGTGAGCAGAGGGGAGGTGGGCGGGGGGGGGGGGGGGGAGGAGGCATAGACAAAGAGCAGAGAAAAAATGGGGGTGGGGAAGAAAAGAAGACAGTAGGGAGGAACCTAAGAGAGAGAGAGAGAGAGAGAGAGAGAGAGAGAGAGGGTAGAGAGGAGAGAGGAGAGAGAGAGAGAG
>JADBJO010001168.1:80000-82500 GCA_016801955.1 Conus betulinus
GGGGGGGGCGGGTCGGTGGCGTGTGGTGGTCTGTGAGAACGGCACGTCCTTTTAAAAGGCTGGTGTCTGGGTTTTTGAAAGGAACATGGTTCCTCCTGTCGCCTCTCCTCGCTGGATCCCCGCCACTTGGTTTGCTGTCTCTCTCTCTCTCTCTGTTTCTGTCTCTGTCTCTGTCTCTCTCTCTCTCTGTCTCTGGTTCTCTCTCTGTCTCTCTGTCTCTCTCTCTCTCTCTCTCTCTCTCTCTCTCTCTCTCTCTCTCTCTCTCTCTCTCTCCCCTCTCTCTCCAGCCTCTCTGCTCTTCTTTCTCTTTTCTCCTTTTTCTGTTGCTGTGCTCTCTCTCTCTCTCTAACTCTCTCTCTCTAATTCTCTTTCACACTCTCTCACCACACACTCTCTCTCACTCTAACTCTCTCTCTCTGTTTCTCTCTGTCTCTGTCTCTCTCTCTCTCTCTCTCTCTCTCTCTCTCTCTCTCTCTCTCTCTCTCTCTCTCTCCGCTGAGGCAAAAGAAAGGCTGGTGCGGAGAGAGTGGTGGTGGGGTGGGGAGGATGAAGGCGGCGGTGGAGGAGGTGCAGGTCAGTGGGGGGGGGGGTGGGGTAAGGAAGGTCGATAAGAACAATCTTCTGAGTGAAGGGAAGGGAGAAAAAGAAAGAAAGGGGGGGGGGGGGGGTTTGAATTGAAGAGAGAGAGCAGCTAGAGAGAGAGAGAACAACAGCAAAAGAGACAAGACAAGACAAGACAAGACAAAATTCTTTATTACGAGGATAATAGATAAGCACTGATGTGCTTTTTTTACATCCAGTCCTCGCCCTGAATAGGGTCAACATAAGATAAGGCAACAAAAGAAGCATGCAAAAGATTCTTCTTCAAAGTTCAGATCAATTTCAGTTTATGTTGTTTATAGCCCAGTCTTTCGCAAACGGCACTGTTTGGGCTTTCTCCTTGTCACAGTAACTCTGTACGTATCAGTCACACACACACACACACACACACACACACACACACACACACACACACACACACACACACACACACACACACACACACACACACGCGCGCGCGCGCGTGCGTGCGCGCGCACACATACATCTTTCTTCTAGAAAATCTTTCTTTTTATTATTTTTTTTTATCATTTTATTTTGTATTTATTTTATTTTTCATTTTTTTTTTTTGCTGTCCCATCTTCTGTGCCTTCTCAGTGGCATTGCACCCACGCCGCTCATTCCGACACCCCGTCCACAGCCATAGCCCGATCAGCCTTCCGCAGTCCAGGCACCGGCAATCCAAAGGGAGCAGTCAATATCATCATGCCGTCAAGAGGCAACCCACCGGAGGAGACACTGTACTGTTGCCGATCACTTCGGCAGTGTTCTCTGGCGGAAGAGAGGAACTGTTTTGTTAAGCAAGGGAGTCAGATTTTGATGTCCAAAGAGAGTGGAAAAGACCAAAGCAGTCTTCCTTTCAACTGCAAATTCTTTTCATAAACCTGGCAATGAATGATATTCATGTATCCATGTTTTGCAGCTGTGATGACGGCGTAAACATCAAGGGAGAATCAGCAGTCTTGGTGTACCCCGGCAGAACATTTGAAAAGAAGTCTGACATCACGTCTCTGCTCCACTACGAACACATGCCTACACATTGGGGAAAAAGATCTGACATATTTGATTCACTTCGAACACATGTCTGTTCACTGACTAATCTGGTATCTCCGCGCTCGGAAGACTGACAGGTCTGTTTCACTCCGCGCACATACATTAAAACTACCTACCCTCCTCTACCCCGGACACGTGCTTCCACATCAGGGCTTCAACTCCTCTGCTGGAGGGCAAAAGTCTGCAGTAGTAGGAGACACGTTCTCCCAGCTCTACTACAGCTCAATCCTTTATGGTGTCCACCCGGTACTTCTTGGGCCTGTCTCTGCTGCGAGGTCCACCCTCCAGAATGCACCCTGAGGGTAGGGAGCTGTGGCGAGGAGCTTGCCCTTCCCGAACAACTTCACAGAGCTTAGATAGAACTGTCGCGAGGGCTTCTTGTCTGCGATCATATATGTTGACGTGGTACGCTGCAAGAGTATACTACCTGATTCTTTTTCCCCTGGAATGAGGAGGTGAGAATCCTCCGAAGAAGTCGTCCCGGAACTCCAGGATTTTCCACTTCAGACCTTCTATCTGTGTGTACAGCTCTGGCACCGAGCTCTGCCCATTTAAACCAGGTGGACATACTGTCCTGGTTATGTGAAGTGGTGAAATCCATGGATAGTTCGTCAGGATGTCCCTTTTATTGTCCAAAGAGAAAGTTGTATGCTTATTACACACGAGAGAGAGAGAGAGAGAGAGAGAGAGAGAGAGAGAGAGAGAGAGAGAGAGAGAAGCGAAGACGGGTGGATAGTATCTTGTGACGACTGTATGTTTCAAAGATTAACGCATCATCATCATCAGCAGCAGCAGCAGCAGCAGCAGCAGCAGCAGCAGCAGCAGCAGCAGCAGCATCAGCAGCAGC
>JADBJO010001168.1:92500-95000 GCA_016801955.1 Conus betulinus
GCACTTCTGTGTAATCCTGCTGTGGCTAATGATTAAGTCATTTGCACATTAAATGTATCCAGGCTATGAAGTTTTGGATATGAGAATGCATATTTTGCAATCTACACCCACAGTTGAAATAGGGAGCCGTACAAAGAATTTATCCCGACATTTTTCTCAATGAATATGTATTTTCAATACAAAGAAAAGTTCTTGATCGCCAAAAATTTGCGGCAGTTTTGGCATTTGGTTTTCAATGATAGCTGAAATTTTGTTCACATATATACATCATTCAGTCAAAACGTTTTGTCTAAAATAGATTCTTCTTCCTGCTCACAAAAATCACAAAGTAGAAAGCTACCATATTATGCAGTAATAAATATCTGGCGGTTATCTATATAGAAATCATAGCTAGAGCTTTTTCAACTGTACAAATGTAATGATGGTAGGGATGGTCTCATCTGCAGGAAATACCATACATATTTAATTCTTTCAAGATACAAACTCTCTTGTTATATTCTTGAAAAGTAACCAATTCATGTTCATATTACAAGCTGTGTTTAGATATTATATATTTTACAATCATTCCTTATACTCAGTTTTATAAGTTTATACAGCTATTTGAATTAATATCATTGTGATTAAGTGTGTAAAACCAGTGGGTGTTTTTTTTTGTTTTTGTTTTTACTTTTTCAGTGTTGACGTCAACCTTATGAAATGTACATAAATATTCTACCCTACCTTTTACATTTGTGACGTTTGCTTTTCGTGAGTAGTCAATTACTGCTACTTTACAAATGGAAATGGTACTGCAATCTATATAAAAGTTTTATAGTTTCGTATAAACTGTTCACATGGAACGACCTGACCATTTCAAGCACTAAATATAATGCACAATATACTTCTTTGCTGGCCCCTTCTCTTGCACCATGACAGTGTTCCTTATCTGTCTGTTTCTACTATCGTTACTATTAACTTTCAATGGGAAGATGACGATCACATTTAGCATCCAGACTCTCAGCAGATGATACAGCACATAGGTCTAATCATTCTGGGAGAGCAGGGAAGGGGCCTATCTGACACTACACTGGTACTTCCAGAACGATAACACATGCAGCTGGGCAGTGAACACGACAGTTGTTTATGCTTGGTGCCAGCGAGGCGGGAACAAGCTGCGTGGGACTCAGAACATGGTGCCCTACAGTTGAACCGACTCATCATCCGTCACAAGGCTTGATTCACTGACTGTGTATAGAGTTCGATTCACATACACTCCTTTTTAGCAAATGTGTCAGCACGTTCTTTGTAAGAAATAAAGCATCTCCATAGAAAGCGTTCCGGAACATGGATGTAAACAAAGAGAGATGCATTAACTTTCAGTGGGCATCACCAGAATAATCTTTGTAGATTTAGTTTGAAATATTAAAGGGACCGATGTGGAAAGGTTGACCATACTTAGAAGTATGGCTATCAAAAACAACATTGCAAACACTGTAATCAACCACTCGATGAAACACTTGTGATAATTATCTTGCGTGGAATTTGAAGGTAAGTGATTGCTAGTTCTTCGTTTTCATTGTTCTGAATGTTGTTTATCTTGCCTGAAGAAGACCAAAGAAGTCGAAACGCATCGTGTGTTGTCTTGCAATGTGTTTTGCCCCTTTTGTCTGGCAGATTAATTATCATTTCTCTTTTAAAATGTGTAATATGTGAACTGTTGACATCTCTCTCCCTCTCTCCCTCTCCCACCCTCTCTCTTTCTCTCTCTCCTCTCTCTCTCTCTCTCTCTCTCTCTCTCTCTCTCTTCTCTCTCTCTCTCTCTCTCTCTCCTCCTCTCTCTCTTCTCTCTCTCTCTCTCTTTCTTGTTTAGGATCACAGTCATGTTTTCCTACATTATGTTGCTAGTTGTAGGGAAACACTCAAGGGACAGCTTGACAGCAGAAACCCTTCAGATGAGAAAGTATGCTCAGACAGTATCGTGACCCAGAACTCATTACATCCTAAGTGTGTGTGCGCGGGGTGGAGGATGGGGGTGCGGGGGTGGGTGGGGGGCGTATCCAGGTCATGATTCCCGGCTGCCCTTCCTTTCTGACAACTTTTTTTTCTTTTGCTTTTTCGTGGCGCTGCAGGATTCAAACCTACGCGTTCCAGTGCGTACCTTTGTATCCCAATCACATCGTTAACGAACACAATGTGTACCTTTGTATCTCAACCACATCGCTAACTAACGTCTTTTCTAGGTTGGAAAATAAAAGCCTTATGAAGTTCATTTTTGTTCCTCCTCGACCTGATCCAGCTCGAACTCTTCTCAGCTGCCTCTGTCGTTGCCTTCAGGGTTCTGGTCCTCTTCTTACTAAAAATCCCGAGCTGTTTCATATCATAGGCTGATGAGCTTACGCATTCCCTTGTTCCGACCTCTATGGTGGGGACTTTGGTCTGTAAGCAGATTCCCTCAAGTTGTTGACTAACCTGGCATATTTCTTAGTCTTGCAGATGTGAGCTTGCTCCATTCTGCTTCCGT
>JADBJO010001168.1:97500-100000 GCA_016801955.1 Conus betulinus
TGATTTTGAGGGATAAAGCATACAAACGATGAATTATTATAATGCGTTATTATAAACATACCATAATCAGAGAGATTAACAAATGTAACTTTAAAAGTTGTGTTATGACCATTAAGCGTTGCATCTTTGGCAAATAGAGTACACCTGTCATTATCATCATATTGGAACTCTGTCTGTCTCTCTGCTTGTCTGTCTGTCCATCTATCTGTCAGTCCACCCGTGAATCGATCTGTCCATCTGTCTGTCTATTTGTCTGTCTGTCTGTCTGTCTGTCCTTCATGATCACCTCTCTCTCTCTCTCTCTCTCTCTCTCTCTCCTCTCTCTCTCTCTCTCTCTCTCTCTCTCTCTGTGCCTCCACTCCACATGTCTTTTCGACTGACTGTCTGTTTGTATGACTGTCTGTACTCCTCCCTCCCACCTCTCTCTGTATATGTGTGTGTGTGTGTGTGTGTGTGTGTGTGTGTGTGTGTGTGTGTGTGTGTGTGTGTGTGTACCACCTCCCCTTCTTTTTCCTCTAAAGAATTAAACGTGTCGTTCAGATAATCATTACAACATGAAAGAATTTGCACATGGATGAGAACTCTGCCCCAAGTAATATAATCTGTCACAGATTGCATTGTTTGCAGTTCAGTTGGCTGCTAGACGTTTATGGGTCTATGACCTAGTTATGATTGTCAACATCTGTTCATGTTAAACGGGATCAGCTTCTTCTGTGGTTGTATTTTCCATTCAAGCAAAATAGAAGCATTTAGTTTTGTTGTTATCCATGGATAAACAACAACACATCATACGCGTGCGCGTGTGCGCGCACGCACACACGCACACACACACGCGCGCGCGCGCGTGCGCTTTCCGCGCGCGTGCACACACACACACACACACACACACACACACACACCACACACACACACACACCACACACACACACACACACACACACACACGCACGCACACACACACACACACACACACACACACACACACACACACACACACACAAACACACACACACACACGAGTCTATGCACATGTGAAAAGGCAATGACCAGTTTCATGGGTTTAGTTGACTGATTTGCAGTTCTCCAAGACTGTTATAATCCTGAAGAAAGCTTGATACAGATCTTGTTATCTGTGATTACATTTGGCCATGAATGATAAGCCAGCGCTTCTTCCTGAAGATTTGATGCAGGTCTTCATGACACCTCCCTCTGTTACAAGAGAGATGAACACATATTCTCTCTCAAAAATTACCATTCAAGCAGTCAGAAGCAAACGTTTCTCTGATAATTTCTAAAACAGCATATCCTTTACTTATGTCCAGATTTGCGCACCCAGTATCTGTTTTAGTTTAGCTGCGTCCTTTTTCTTACAGCCTGGTGATTTGAGCTGTGCTAGAAGCCAGCAACCCGTGTGACACTGCTAGAAAAGGTATCCAGGCATGAAATACACAAAGCTGTCCTAGTTGACGGCCATTTTTTCGCGGTAACGCGAGATCTCATCAGGCAAGATCTCAAAAACGTAATTGGTGAGCCTGACGTGCCATGTGCAGTGATCGATAGATAAGCCAATGAAAGCAATCCAGAGTCAAGAGCTGAATGTGGCCCTTGTAATAGTTGCATTCAAGAATTCGATGAAATCGAGTTCTGTTATCTTCTGTAGCCTGAGAGATGGGCTGAGGAGGAGGTGGAAATGGAGGGTAGACTCCAGTGAAAATAGACAAGGGCTGTAGAGAGAGAGGAGGCGACTAGTATATCTCCCACGTCTTTGTTATTTAAGGTGGACTATGGTGTGTAATTTTGGTATAGATTAGTCTTAACTGGTGTAATGTGCACATTGAACGTGCACACGTTTGAAAATTGAATGCTTTCAAAAGTCACAATTATCTGTTGTTGTTTTTTTTAATGAAAGGTAATTACTGTTTTAGGGTTATCACATTTGACTGCCACATTTTATTTCAAAAGGCATTGATAAAGCAACAACATCAATGGTCAGGAATATCTTACAGTTGATCACTGTTTTCATCAAGAAAAGTATTTTTGTAAGAAAATGACTATAACGGGCTTCTGATTCTGTTACAACTGAAAGTGAGAGATGATTATTTCGATTTTTTACTTGGTCAGATGATTGCACTGATTTGATGAATTAAGATATGACGTCTTCAACCTTGCATGCCACTGGAGAAATAAAACAAGCCATGATATTACTGAAAATGAGGCATGAATTAAAGACGTACAAGCAAAACAAAATATATGGTAAAGCAGACGGAAAGAAGACAATTGAACATTGGCAAATATGTTTTCTTAAGATCCTGCAAGCTATAAAGAGCAAATGCATAAAACGACACTCCTTTGATGGCAGTCATAATGAGAATGCTGCCTGTTGTCAGGGGAGTAGTGTTTTGCGAATTCTTGAGACTTTTATGCTAATTGCTACCAGTGGTGTATTATTTTGTGCATTTTTGACATTTTCAAATTGAGTGCTATCATGGGAATATCATTT
>JADBJO010001168.1:105000-107500 GCA_016801955.1 Conus betulinus
GTCTAAGGTGGACTATGGTGTATTGATTGTGCAAAAGATTAATCCTACTTGATGAAATGTGCACATTGAACATGGACATGAGTCAAAGTTGGATGCTTTTCAAAAGCCACAATTATCTGTTTCTTGCTTCATGAACGGGCGTTCCTGTTTTAGGGTTATCACATTTGACTACCACACTTGGTCAAAAGGCATTGATAAAGCACATCAATGGTGAGGAACATTATCCAGGTGATCACCTGTTTTCCTCTAGAAATGTATTATCGTAAGAAAACAATCATAACGGGCTTCTGATTCTGGTATGAAGCCATACAACTGAAAGCGAGAGATGATTATCGTGATTTTCATACGGCCAAATGACCACATTGAGTTGGTGAATTAAGATATGACATCTTCAACCTTTCATGCCACCACAGAAAAATAAAACAAACTGTGATATTAGTGAAAACGAGGCAAAAATTACAGACGTACAAACGAAACAAAATGTATGGTAACGCAGAGCTGATACACAATGGAAAACAGACCACTGAATATTGGCAAATATGTCTTCTTAAGATCTTGCAACAATGAACAACGAATACACAAATAATAGCACTCTGATGACAGTCAGTATGAGAATGATGATTGCTGTCAGAATGACACTCTCATGCTGTCGGCTGTCAGGGGAGTATTGGTTACGCATTGTTGACGCTTTCATGTTTAGTGCTATCAGGGAAGTATTGTTTATGCATTGTTGACGCTTTCATGTTCAGTGCTATCAGGGGAGTATTGTTTACGCATTGTTGACGCTTTCATGTGCAGTGCTATCAGAGAAGCATTGTTTTGCACATTTTTGACGTTTTCATGTTCAGTGCTATCAGGGGAGTATTGTTTTTTGCACATGTTTGACATCCTCGTGCTGAACGCTTACCCAGGAGAGGTGTTTTGTACCCTTCTTCTCTGTTGTTTGTAATGTCTCAAAAAGACCTGCTTGTTAGAAGATATTTGTCTGGTTTGATTTGTATATCAAACCTGCATTACTTTACACCTTGATTTGTATGTATATTTGTATTCAGCCTTTTGTACAAACATTATGGAACATTCTTGTTGACGTCTGTTAGACTCACCATTCACACTTAGCTGTGTTTAATGATGTAAGAAAATGATCGTCCCGACAGTTTAGATTCACATGTAAATGTTTAATGTAAATATGAGTAATCTATATCCTTTACTCGATTAACTAAAAACGTAGGCATTTTGTATGCACTCTCTGCAGGCACACAGGAGTATTCATGCTGAAGGTATGCGCTTCATGTCCAAACCAAAACCCAACCAATTAAGAGCGTATTTGTGTACTGCCTCACCCTGGTAACAGCATTTGTTCTACTAACACAGAAATCAGGGGGTTAGAGAGAGGACGGTAGTCTTGCATCGAACCCTGTGGGTATTTCATTGCCACAGATGTACCTGCCGACAGTAAAACCAGAGGGGATTGATCCCAGCAAGCGAACTCCCAAAGAAACACAAGGCAGCACTAAAACCTCGTGCATAAACCAGAGACGAGAGACAAACCTTTCAACACAGCCTGCTGAGACTAAAGTGTCAAATGGTGTATCACCCACCGTATATATATCGCCCAACATCTTCTACGCTCTTGGCACCGTTTCAGTCTGCTCATGGCTCAGCATCCAGACAATGTCGCCGGGGCATCTGTGCCTGAGTAAATAGTGACATGGCAGCTACTACAGAAGTGGCCCATTAGGGTCGTTTTACAGGTCGTTTTGTACGAAATAATTATAATAATAAGCTTAATATTTAGTTTTGTGTAGCTATTGTGTGTAGTGTAGAGTGGTACGGTTGGTTTCATTGTGTTGCTTTGATGTAAAACTTTATTTTGATCAATGGAAACACAGTGGATAAAAGGTATAAAAAAATTATTGTCCTGAGGTATCATTGTTGGGTGATGGGCAGTGCAGTGAATGAAAGCTTCTTTCAGTATCGATACGTGATGTGAAATTGAGCAATGGAATACGGTAACTGAATGCACCAACTTGAAGCTATGTGTATTACATTGTGTGGTATGTGCTGTTTGAGTAATACACATGGTGGTGATGAAAGACATTAATTTGTCTTAATGCGTTTTAGATATTGAGTAATGGAATACACAGTGGAAAAAAGACGTATTGATTTGCATTAATTTTTGTTTCGATTGAGATGCGTTGGTGCTTTTTTTTTTTTTTTTTTCTCCATTGAATAATAGAGCACAGTGGTTGAAGGACATATTTGCATTGACGTAATTTTTGCTGTTGAGTAACGGAATACAGTGGATAAAAGAGGTGTTGATTTGCATTGATGTGATTTTGCTGTTGAGTGATGGAATACAGTGGATAAAAGATAGATTGATTTGATTTGTATTGATGTGATTTTTGGCGTTAAGTGATGAAATTCAGTAAAATATTGCGTATTTAAATTTCTGATTATTATTACTGCCGTGAATTATGTCTCGTCCATTCCAGAGGCCTAT
>JADBJO010001168.1:112500-122500 GCA_016801955.1 Conus betulinus
TAATGGCCATAAAACCTTCTCCTGTAGCAAATAGAGTATACCTGTCATTATCATCATATGGAACTCTCTCTGTCTATGTCTGTCTATCTGTCTGTCTGTCTGTCTGTCTGTCTGTCTGTCTCTCTCTCTCTCTCTCTCTGACTGTCCATTCGTTCATCTGTCTGTCTGTCTGTCTGTCTCATGATCACACACACACTTTTTTTTTTCTCTATTTACCTCCATTTGTATGTTTGTCTGACTATCTGTCTGTTTGCTTGTCTGTCTGTCTGCCTCCTCCCTCTCTGTGTTTCTCTCTGTCTTCTCCCCTTCTCTTTCCTCTACAGAAGGAAATGTGTTGTTCAGATATTTATGATAACATGAAGAATTTTGCACATGGACAAGAACTGTGCCCCAAGTAATAAAACTGTCAAAGATCTGCATTGTTTACAGTTCAGCTAGCTGCAAGACGTTTTTTTAGCTCATAGCCTAATTATGATTATCAAAATATGTTCATGTGAAATATGTTAAATGGGATCTTCTTCTTGCGTAGTTGCCTTCTCCAGTCAAATAAAATGGGAGTATTTATTCTTGTTGCTATCCATAGATAAACACACCACACACACACACACACACACACACACACACACACACACACACACACACACACACACACACATGCATACTCAAGAGCCTATGCACACCTACCAAGGCAAGCAACAGTGTGATGGGTTTAGCTGACTGATTTGCGATTCCTCTAGACTATTACAATCCTGTAGAAAATTGACTCAGATGTTGTCATCAGTAGTTATCTTTGGCCATGAAATAAACCAGCCCATCTTCTTAAAAATGTGTCCCAGTTCTTCACATCTCCCTCTGTTACAAGGAATTTTTTTAATCTCTAAAAAAAAAGTACCAGTCGAAAATTCAGCGGCAAAACTTCTCCGATTATTTTCAAAACAAGATATCTTTTATAGATGTCCAGATTTATGCATACAATCCCTGCTTTAGTTCAGCAGCATGTTTTTCTTTAGAGCCTGGTGATTGAACTGTGCTAGAAGCCAAGCAACCTGCGTGACACTGCTAGAAAAGGTATCCAGGCATGAAATACACGAAGCTGTCCTAGTCGACGGCCATTTTCGCGGTAACGCGAGATCTCATCAGGCGAGATTTCAAAAAAGTAAATGGTGAGCCTGACGTGCCATTTGCAGCGGTCGATAGATAAGCCAATGGAAAGCAATCCGGAGTCAAGGGCTGAAAGTGGTCCCCGTAATAGTTGCATTCAGGAATTCGATGAAAAGAAATCGAGTTCTGTTATCTTGTGTAGGCTGAGGGATGGGCTGAGGAGGAGGTGGAGATGGAGGGTAGAGGCCGGTGAAAATGGATGAGGGCTGGAAGACAGGGAAGGTAAATCGTGATTGCCCATATCTTTGATGCCTAAGGAGGACTATGGTGTATATTTTACGGAAAGCATTGGTCGTAAGTGACTGAATGTGCACATGGAACGTGCACTGGAGTTAAAGTTGGATGCTTTTCAAAGGTCATAACAATCTGTGTTCATGAACTGCGTTTACTGTTTGATGGTAATCCCATTTGACTGTCACATTTGGCCCAAAGGCATTGACCAAGGAGTAACATTAGTGAGAAAGAATGTCTTTACGTGAGAATATATCAATGATCGCTGTTTTTCGTAAGAAAATTGATGTTTTCTGGAGGAAAATGATCATTGTGGGCTTCTTATGCTAGTAAGTAACCATGCATCTTACAGTGGGAGACGATTGTCGTGATTTTCACACCGCCAACGACCGCACTGGGATAATGAATTAAGACATATTATCGCCAATCTTTCATGTAACAAAAGGACAATGAAAGAAGCCGCGCGTTTACTGATTATGAGAACAAAATGACAATACGCACAGAAATCATGATATATGTTAACGCAGATTTTTGTTCACAATGAACAACAGACGATTTTGTTTTGTGTCTTCGTACGAAAGATCTTGCAAACAACGAACAACAAATGCATGAAATAATACTCTTCTGATGACAGTGTATGGTCAAGGGTAATGTGAGAACACTGTCAAACTGCCTGCTCTCAGTGGAGTATTGTTCTGCCCACTTTTTTTACATTCTGGCGCTGTCTGCTTACAGAGGGGAAGGGGGGGGGGGGGGGGGGGGGGGGGGGGGGCTGTTTTGTACCTTATACCGTGTGAAAAAGGCACACTTGTAAAAAAAAAAAAAACCCACACTTTGCCTGCTACGAGTAATAAATCGAACTTGCATTGTTCTACATCTTGATTTGTGTGTTTATTTGCATTTTGCCTTTTATGCAGCTCTCTTTGTCCCCATACAGGTGCACGCTAGTTAAAACGAGGTATGGTGCTGTAGAAAATCTTGTGTACACAGAATAGGGTGTATGTAGTGTTCATGGACCATGATTCCTGATATGAACAATGCAATGTGGGGTGCATTGGATATAATGTGGTGGTGTGTATAGAATTTGTTGCAGACTCTGTACAGTGAAGTACAGAATGCTACACTACACATTAAAATACTGCACAACGTTTTTGTAACACAAAATGATGAAATTCCTCTGCCTCACTCTACTCCTCTCTCCACTCCACTCCTCCTCCTCCTCCTCCTCCTCCTCCTCCTCCTCCTCCTCCTGCTTCTTCTTCTTCTTCTTCTTCTCTCTCTCTCTCTCTCTCTCTCTCTCTCTCTCTCTCTCTCTCTCTCTCTCTCTCTCTCCCCCTCAGCTGTACAATTTCATAAGGACGTGCTTCATGGTCCAAAAAGTGCGCCCTTTATACGACATCATTTTTGGCACGCGTGTTTATCCGCACTGCGCACTTGCCCGATGCACCCAGTGTTGTTGTCTGCTCACGCCAAGTTGCCAGACTGTAAGTCCGCCATTGCCTCAACATGAATCTGGCCCCATGTCTGCATAAAAAAATGAAGAACTGATAGAATTTGGTGGAATAATACGGTGTGACATGATGTTCCAGTTCAGTATGAATGAATTCAAAACAGTATCTACAGTAATGCAGTCGAACAGGTCAGTATGAATAAAATGACCACATCTAAGTTTCAGTTTCAGTTTCATCAAGCAGGTGTCACTGCGTGCAGGCTAGTCCATATACGGTACACCACATCTGCTAAGTTTTGAGATCACTTTGTGCCTAATTTAAAGCTGATGGATAAATGAATTAACGACTAACATGAGAGAATTTAAGAAGAGGGTGTCGAAAAACATATAAAGAAATGCAGCCCGCTCTTTTTGCACTTGGTTCTAACCAAAGTCACCATTTTCAGCGAGATGTTTAACACAGACAGATGGACGGCGAAAACAGATGGACGTCATTGTCGCGTCGTGACCGACTTCTAGGGAATGCATATGAACGATACATGGTCTTCAAACTTCTTTTCGACATTTCCTGATTTGACAGCTTCTTTTTAAAAATCCTGGGTCAGGGGCAGCGAACCTAAACGGAAGCAATCTGCGAGGTGTCGCAGGGTCACGAGCCATGCCAAGGAATGTGATTACTTTTTCGGTTCCACATGCACCCTATCCACCCTTTTCTAATTCTCATTTTAACCTGCATCCCTTCTTCCCTTTTTCTTCCAAAGCTTTCTGGTCTCTTTTTTTTTCTTTATAAACTTCAGAACAATGCTACATACTTTCAAATTCAATACCTTCACGTATCTTTTTTTTCTTTTCAAGGAAGCACGATTTTTTTTTTTTTTCAGTGGAGGTAGCAATTCATTTTTCTTGTCTTGTTTTCAGTCGCCGTTTCCCAGGATTCCTGTCCTCTAACGCTACTGTGTATTCAGCCTCATGTTTAACACATACACACACAAACGCGCACACATGCACGCGCGCGCGCGCGCGCGCGCGCGCACACACACACACACACACACACACACACACACACACACACACGCACACACACATACACACACATGCGCATACGTGCACATCATGCACACACACATGAGCTCGCGCACACACATGGGCCGAGCCCGTGCTCACATATCCATACACACACATGTGTACATTCACTACACACACATACAAAGGAAAAAAAAGGCACAACCAATGTTAGGTAGGCACTCAAGGTCTGACCATCGCGATGGGCTAATGCGTGGGTCAGACATCCAAGTCGTAGCCACGAGACCCTCTTCTTCATTCTCTCATCTTAGTTATTAATTCATTTATCCATCAGCTTAAAATTATGCACAGCATGGTCTTAGCGGATGAGGTGTAGCATATATGGACTAGTCCGCACGCAGTGACGCCTTCTTAATGAAACTGAAACTGAAACTGAATCACGCTTAAGTCCCTGCAGGGAGTCTGCCTAAGACTGCCCGATCCAAGGAGTGGTAAGTGGAATCTGGAATCCGCAGTCATCCGAAGCTTAACGCTGGAACCGCCCGGAAAACACACACACACACACACACACACACACACACACACACACACACACACGATCGTAACTGAACACCTGTATTTACTTTTGACTGCAGCTTAGGGATAACTGGGGAATGCCAGGATGCGGTTTCATCAGATATATCACAGACCGCTGACAGAGAACATTTCAAACCAGCGCCTTAACCAACAACAGGAAAAGTACACATTCGTTGTGAAAAGGAGGCACATTCCATCGTGCGACCTGGGGAGATGGAGAATGTGTGTGTGTGTGTGTGTGTGTGTGTGTGTGTGTGTGTGTGTGTGTGTGTGTGTGTGTGTGTGTGTTAATGCGTGTGCGTGCGTGCGTGCATAGGTTTTGTACATGTAAAGCACTAGTGGTGGTGGGGGAAGGGGGAGTGGGTCGGCTTCTGTTTCCACCTGGCTGTTCATAACGCAACATTCCACGGGTGAAAAAGAGCACGTGCCTGCACTCACTGACAGGGGAGTTAATTCCTCCTCTTTGTGCCTAAATCATTCCTCCCCCCCCCCCCCCCCACCCCTTTCAAACGATCAAAGCGTCCCAACGACGACACTATTTCAATCAAAGCGCAAAGGGTGGGGTGCATGCTCCTCTTTGTGACAAGATCACTCCTTCAAAATTATCAAGTGTCCCAAACGACAAAATATTTCAATCAAAGTTAGATCTACTTCCAAAGTGAGGCGACTGCAGGCGGAAATCTGAACACATTTTAAATGTTGCAAAGTGACGCGACTGCGAAAATCTAAACATATTTTAAATGTTGCAAACGACTGCATCATATTTTAATTTGCAAAGTGAGGACTGCGATTCTGCATCTGATCTGAATTTAGAGGGCTGACTGGATCTGAGCCTTTTCACCCTGTTCCAGAACTACTGCCCGGTGAGTGATCTACGGTCTAGTCCAGAATCACAGCCTGGAGTGAATACAGGCACGTACCCAAACCTACCTTCCCAATGTGACAGGGGAGAGGTGGGGGTGGGGGGGTGGGGGTGGGTTGAAATGGGCCTGTATCACTCACTCCTGAGGGTTTTTCTACCTTGCCAAGAATCATCCATCAGGCATAGGTTTTGGACGAGGTGTGTGTGTGTGTGTGTGTGTGTGTGTGTGTAGAGAGAGAGAGAGAGAGAGAGAGAGAGAGAGAGAGAGAGTGTGTTATTCTGGTTCAGGTACAGAATCGCTCCCCCTGAAATTCAGGCACATGCTGATTTGATTCATGTATTTTGTCTTTGGGACTCTTTGACAATGTTGAACGAAGGAAGAGGTCTGGAATTGTGGCGAGTTTTGGCACGAGCCCTTTCTCACCCGCCGGAGAGTGATCTAAGGCGTCGGGGGGAATACAGAACGTGACACCGGTTAATCCCCTTCGTGTTGTGGTCTCATGGCATGGCCGATGGGGTGTAGCGCCTTTGGAACAGCTTTCTCACCGTGACGCCTTCAGGTTGAATGATGAAAATGAAACTGAGCTCTCTTGCCAAGTTGGTTTTTACTGAACAGACAGCGATAAGAAAATGTCCAATCGCACGAAACCGAATCCAGCAAATTTTGACTGTTTTCATGGTGTCTTCAAATGCATGCACTCGAATTGTCAGAAGATCAGTTAAACGATAGTTGTTCGTTCCAGGATGAATTTCAGCAACCAATATTCGAGTGATGCATGTAGATCGAAGATCGTGGGTTTTGAATGTCTCTCGCTCTCTTTCATAATGCCGTATATTATATTCTATGCCCATAAATGGCTCATGTTCATTTTTTTTGTATTTGATTCACATGTGGACTTTAGTATATAGTGGTCGCCGCGGATCCTAGATCTTCTAGAACGGCACTTTGGTGTGAATCAAGTGTCTGGAGAGGGAGTGAGCAAGCACGCTGGAAGATCGATAGACATTGTTGGTGATTGCCATCCTGGAAGGGGTTACTGTTTGACTGACAATGACTCCACAAAGACGCGTCCACTCTCCTGGGCAAACAGGAGAAATCCCCTGCAAGACGTTCCGAGTGCTAGAGTGATCAATACCTTGGAAGGTGCTGAAAGCGTGTGGTGAAGGCAAATATTGGTCGCTTCGATACTTTCCATGCTGCGCTCTCTCTCTCTCTCTCTCTCTCTCTCTCTCTCCCCCTCTCTCTCTCTCTCTCTCTCTCTATATATATATATATATATATATATATATCTCTGTGTCTGTCTGTCTCTCTCTCTCTCTATCTATCTATCTATCTCTCTCTGTCATTCTTTCTGTCTGTATCGATCTGACGATCTCTCTCTCTCTGTCTCATCATCTGACTCTGAGAATATCTGTCTTATCCTAATGTTTCAAGACCTTTAAAAGTATATCCTGCTTTAAATTCAACATCTCAAAGAGAGAGGGAAAGACACACTTGCACTGCAAGAGAAGGGCTACAGGGGAAAACCCCACCTCTTCAGTTCTTCACAGGCAGACGCTAGTTGCTTCGAACAGGCGGTTAGCACGTGCCGCATCAACAGGTGTCAGATGGTTGGCATTCACCCGACTTGGCAATTAGCTCTACGTTGTTAGCCGAAGAGAGACACTCCAGCTAAAAGCAATGTCCTGGATAGGATCGGGGCACCTTTGTCATTAGAAGTGTGATTTCGAACACAGGCACCAGCCCTTTGGAAAAGGGATTTTCGTCCTCAACATTTGCCTTTGAAACTAACTGGAACAGCACGCAGGACAAAGGTGCTACGAACACCAGCTTCAAGGAATAATAATCCCATGACCAAGTTGAGTGGACACTCAGCAAAGCCCAAGTGTTACGGATGATGTTCGGTGCGTGTTTTGCTGTCTGATTTTCAGCTGAAGAAGTTTGGATGCGTGTACCACTTTTTCCTGCACACACCCCACACCACAGATAGCCAGGCAAGTTACGTTTCTTTCTTTTTTTTTTTCTTTTGCTGCCTGAACCAGCAAAAAATCATAACGGATATATGTTACACAATAAACAAATGAGGCACATAAACTCGTTCGCGCCACGACCAAAGGGCGCGCAACAGCATTAGAGATACATTGTCATATCAAACATATATTTTCCTTCTTGCACAGGCTACGCTGGCACCCACAGCAGTGTCAACACGAATAGTTCATGCACTTTACCGCGTCTGGCCCAAGTCACAGAGTCTTCATACAGTTCAGAAGTCACTCACGGAAGCAGTTTCGTGGAGTCCTTCCCCGGGTCTCCCACACAACAGAAAAAACACAAGTTTTCATCCCGACGAACCCCGAAGCCCTTTGACACGCTAGCTCGTTGCTGACCTCACGGACAGCCTCTCCATACCCCCATGGGGTAGAGACAGTGGCTGGGCACGGGCTGCACCCCACAACCGTATGGCAATGCATATACGATATCTACTGACCAGTCAGTCAGCCTCTTCATACCCCTACGGGGTAGAGACAATGGCTGGGCATGGGGCTGCACCCCACACCCAGATGGCAGTCAGTTCCAGGTCGGACACGGGGCTTCACCGACACCTGGGGGAACTGATAGCTACCTTGATTGTCTAGCCTACTTCCAACACATTTATCGTTCTTGTTTGTAACTAACAGTCACTCTTCACATAATACATTTCACTGTTATTTGGGGGAAAAATACCCATGATAAAAATATACTAGGTTTCAAGACAGTGGGTGTACTACACCAGCAAAGATTCCTTGATTAACACCATGATTGTTTATATTGAAGGAAAGGATTTCCACGTGGAACCCTTTTTCAAAGTACTAAGAAAACAATGATTACACATAAAGGAACGAATTCCGTTTGCCCCATTTCATCAAGAAAAGAATGTTTTTATCTCATCACATCATCACTAGACATGTCCAATTACATTTCAAGGAACGATTTCCGTTCGTCCCGTTTCATCTTTCCACAACAAGAAACAGAATACGTTTTCCAATAATTTATGCACAATACTTTTGATTGCTCACTTCATTATTATACTTTAGGGGAAAAGATAACACTTTTTTCTCAATAATACAGTGATTTAACCAGATTATTTTATTTCCGATCACGTATCAGTATACATTTTCTTTCTTCTTTCTCCTCACCCCATTCTTCTCATCCACCTCTCGACTCACACATTCACTAACTACAGCTTCCTTGGTCACCCTACATCTCGTCAAATCACAAGATATATCAAGGGAACAATTAAATGTTTCAGGCCTTTACTAAGAACTGGAAAGTTCCCAACCACCTGTAGGGAAAAACAAACTTCATTCATGCAAACCCTAACTTCAATTCAATTATCAACACATACCTGACTGCCTGCGAGGACCTGCCTTCAGTCTCCCTTTGGCTCTTCTGAATAAGTTGCCTGGCCGGTAGCTCTGTGGAGACTCTCCTCGCTCACGCAAGTAACACAAAACGGAGGTGAGTAGCTGGCAGGTAAACAGGGTCACCGGTTTTACAGGTTTACCTGTTCCGGTCAAACGTGTCCCCAAAATTTGGGACCGGACGCAATACGGTCCGTCACACCAAGATTTTAAGAAAATAGACACTGAACTACACTCTAGTTACAAAACGTTGAAAAAAAAAAAAAAAACTATAAAAAGTTACATACCAGGAAAATGACAACAACGGAAGCACGATGTCCAAGTTTCAAATATTTTTGAAACGCAGACTTGGTGGAAATGACATATGGAAATTACATGATAGATGTATAGGAGCCAATACAAAACACACATTAACGTTTAGATCACTGAAATGAAATGCCTGCAACTTGAATATAACTGCAGCACTTGGAAAAAAAAAAACTGGAGATGATTATGAATCTGTGCTCTTTAATGCTATGACTAAACGAGAGGTTTTTCTTAGGGAAAGGAGGGGATCTCTCATCTCTAGTTCCTTTGTGGATGCTACCTGTGGTAAACTTGAACTATTCATTGTGATACAACATTTTTATTCTCCTGAAGTAGAAGAAGAAAATATGAAGAAAACTAGAAAATGCTTTGAGGTTGAAATGAGGTTTTTTCTCGACGGTTGAAAACATCAAATCAACATTGAAATGAAAACGTTCCCATTTAAGAATATTAGGAGTAATTATTTCTCATGTGAAAAACAGTTGCTGTTACCTTTGGGTGTTTTTGTTCTTAAACGGGTCACATATGTACTGTAATATCACCCATTTTCTGTATCGAAGGGAACAGACTAGAATTAACAGCTGAAATGCAACCGAACGTGTAAAGCAGGCTCTTACAAAGAGAGTTAGACACATTCGGATTTGAATCACATATATCTATATCGTTTATTTTGCCTAGATATCATTATTCCTCTATTTCAATAAAAGGGCTCATGTTTTTATCGGCGCTTTATTGTCTGACTTTCACCTTTGTCACCTTATTTTCCTACTGGTATAGGATTATGCAGAAAACGCAGTCGCAAAAAGTTGCCAGTTCCACTCTCACGCCTCATAATTAGCTGCAAAAGATTATCAAACAACTGGATGTTCAGTGCTGGGGGGGGGGGGGGGGGGGGGACTCCCATTGAAAAATGAAACAAAAACGCAACAAAATAAATGACTTCCTGTACTCGAAGACCAGCAATATTTCTGTAAAAATCCTGGATTCGA
>JADBJO010001168.1:140000-147500 GCA_016801955.1 Conus betulinus
CTCGGATGATTCTAAACTTGCGCCATGTACCTGGGTTTTCCCCCCAGACTACTGTCGTGTGTTCTACAGCAAAAAAAAAAACAACAACTGCCCGCAGTGCTAGCTCGCAGTGCTTTCCATTAGCCGGCCAACGCTTTGCTGTTTGACAGGCAAACAATGTGATGTCGGCCGGCGACTTGTGTCATCTTGTCGTAGATTACTTTACACAATGACGGACTTCGACCGCGTGTGTTCAAATGTGGTGAAGGGCAGCGATTCCTCGAGAGAATTATGATACATTTCCTGATGGCAACTGAGTGAAACTGAATGACATTGAAAGAAAAAGGAACTAAGATGAAAGAAAAAAAAAAGCTTGGTTGCGAGTCTGCTACGTGGGGGGTTGGGGGTGGGGGATGATTCCACGAGGGCACGGGATGTTCTCTCTCTCTCTCTCTCTCTCTCTCTCTCTCTCTGTGTGTGTGTGTGTGTGTGTGTGTGTGTGTGTGTGTGTGTGTGTGTGTGTGTCCCTCCTACGTTTACAGTTTAAAGGGACATTTAATTTTAATATTTTCGGTGGAGTCACATATTTATGATATGGCCGGTCGTTTCTTTAAATGACATATTTGGGTTTGTCTGCCTGATCGAAATAGTACTTTTCACCATCCGTTATAAGATTATCAAAAACCACGAATACGCTTTCATTGGCATTTTGTGCAGCCTTCAAATGAGGAATGAATTTTTTTCCCTGATTTTTTGTTCTGACCCGTTTGGGTAAAGCGTTTACCAAAATAGACACGTGATCCCTGCAACTTGCGTCTGGCACCCATACCAGCAGTCGCTCTATGTCTTTGTAGAAGGTACAGCAGCCGATGATGGGGGAGTCTGGCTTTCCGTTCAGCCGGTGAAGCCTGTCAAATCGAATGTCACTGGCCAGCTCCAGTCTGTCAGTGATGAGATCCTGAACCAGCCCCTCACAGTCCTGCCTTGTCTCATTCTCCTTTCTAGGTACACCATGAATTGTTACATTATACCTCTTCGACCGTCCTTCCAAATCATCAGCCTTATAGTTCTAATTGTAAAAAAAAAAAAGACCTTCTCACTCAGTCTGTCATTTGGTTCTTTTAACTTTTCGTTTGTCGTTGAGTTCAGACATTCACGTCCTAAAGACAGGACATTAGCATGCAGACCTGTACACCTGCCTTTCAGTTCTTTCATGTCCTCTTTCATTCCATCAACATCAGTTTTTTAATCCATCGAACCTACTGGTCAGATCCCGCATATATGACATCAAGTCTTTCAGAGTTAGTTCAGCTAAGGTCCCTTAGGGGAAGGGTTAGAGGCGACTGATGTCTCGCTGGCACTCTTCAGTCTAGTTTGTCAGAGAGTGATCCTGCCTTGTCCGCTTTGGTGCTGGGCGCAGGTCCAGGATTCAGTTCAACGTCACCACATCTTTGCAAAAATAGTCCAGGGAAATACAGAGAGAGGAACAAACCTTTTGCAACACCGTCCTGCCACTTCCGAATTTTCAATGCCCAACAGAATAATGCTGCATTTCTAACAGTGCGTTCAACGAGAAAGAAACAAAACACTCACAAAACGTCCACACATTGTCCGAAATAATATAGGTGACGCTGGCGTATGATGATAACACAAAATAATGATCCAAATAATCCACACAGATAAAAAAAAAAATGTCCATGAAATTGCAAACATAGGAGAAGGAACGCAAGTTAGTCTGACACCGGCAGCGTGTGAACCGTGCGAGAAAAGCTCACGTGCAGGTCGACCGTTGACACGTAACACAGAGGTGTCGGCGGCAGGTGCTTGTGACAGTGTTCACACGGGTAACGCGAGCGTCAGTAAACACGTGAACGAAATACAGGCAGATGAAATGAGTCCTTTTGATCAACATGACAACAGTTACATAGCTTGTGATGAAATCAATCTCCGGTCTGTCAACCCTTTTATGACCGCTTTGTCTAACAAAGTAAATGTTTCGTTGGTGAACGACAGCTCTTCATCTGTCTGTTCGCCTGTTTGTTCAGACACGTCTGGAAGCAATTCTGACTATAAGTATTGTGAAAGTAAGAAAGGTTAAGACTGTGCGAGAGGTATTGATCATGTAAGCAGTCCAGGTATGAATGGAAATCCCACACTGTTTTTACACTGGAATGTTGTTGGTTCGCTTTCAAGGACTGTTGATGAAGATTTTGTGTCCTATATAGTTTTTTTTAGGTGTTTTGTTGAAACATTTGTGATAACTTTCAATGTAGTGTATGCATAAACTATGAAGTGTTCTGAAAACCGTCTACTCGTTTTACAAAATAAGGAAGGCGCGATCTGGTGGGTTATATATCTGGTCAAAAAGGAACTGTTGCCATATACTCAAGAGGTGTATACTGATAAGAAAAACATCATTATGTTCCTCGTTCATAGATTCTTTCTGGCTTATCAAAAGATATTTTGTATGTTTGTGCTTATATACCACCAGAGAATTCACAACATTATTCTTTTTGCGATATTGAAGATGGCATTGCTGATCTAGAAGCCTGTATTGTTGAAACTTTACCACCTCTGTCTGCAGTGTTTTCACTGTTATCTGGAGATCTTAAGAGCAGAACGTCTGATTTTCCACAAGATTTGAATGCACACACGAAATTGTCAATACTCTTCAATTACAGCATAGACCAGAGATGACTAAAAGACGTTCTGTAGATAAATAATTACACACAGCTATGGCAAGTTGTTGTTAGATATGTGTACATCACTGGGTCTACGTATTTTAAACAGTGTATGTAATGCTGACTGTCAAGGTCATTTCACATACAGATCAGAAACTGGAAGCAGTGTGAATGACTATTTCATATCATCCTTTGATTTGTTTGCTGTCATCCATCTGTTTTGTAAACATTATGTAACTGAATGAATTGATTCTGACCATTCACCTTTAGAATTTAGCATTGGTTCTCTTCAAAACAACAAAAGCAAGATATGCAACAAAACACACACACACACACACACACACACACACACACACACACACACACACACACACACACACACAGAGTTTACTGAAAAATTCCAGTGGCAAGATAAACATGCTGATTTATTCAATGAGCAAATGAATAGCAAAGATGAACTGTCATTGATTGGAAGGGCTGTCACTCTTATTGACGGGGATGTTAATGCCTCTCTTGAAACTTCCAATAATGAATGGAAGGCAAGGCAAAACAAAGCAAGGTAGGGTAAGGCAAAGTCCCGAAAGGCAAAGCAAAGCAAGTTAAGGCAAGACAAGACAAAACAAAGCAAAGTAAGTTAAGGCAAGACAAGACAAAACAAAGCAAAGTAAGGTAGGCAAGACGAGATAAAACAATGCAAAGGAAGGTAAGGCAAGACGAGACAAAACAATGCAAAGGAAGGTAATGCAAGACAAGACAAAACAAAGCAAAAAGTAAGGTAAGGCAAGACAAGACAAGACAAAACAAAGCAAAGTACGTTAAGGCAAGGCAAGACAAAACAAAGCAAAGTAAGTTAAGGCAAGACGAGACAAAACAATGCAAAGGAAAGGTAAGGCAAGACGAGACAAAACAATGCAAAAAAGGTAAGGCAAGACAAGACAAAACAAAGCAAAGTAAGGTAATGCAAGACAAGACAAAACAAAGCAAGTAAGGTAAGGCAAGACAAGACAAACAAAGCAAAGGAAGGTACGGCAAGACAAGACAAAACAAAGCAAAGTAAGGTAAGGCAAGACGAGACAAAACAAAGCAAAGTAAGATAAGGCAAGACAAGACAAAACAAAACAAAACAAAGCAGGCGAGGCAAGGCAAGGCAAGGGAAGGCATAACTTTGCAAGACATGATAAGTTAAGGTAAGGCAAGGCGTCCAAGGCAAAGCAAGACTTGGCATGACATGGCATGGCATGGCAAGACCAGGAAGACAAGTCCAGGTGGGGGCATAAGGCATAAGGCAAAACGAGACAGGACAAAACACGACAAGGCGAGGCAAGATAAGGCAAAGCTAGGCAAAACAAGGTTAGGCAAGGCAAGACAAAACTAGGCAAAGCTAGGCAAAACATGGCAAAGCTAGGCAAAACAAGGCAAATCTAGGCAAGACAAGGGAAGGCTAGGCAAGACCAGGCAAAACCAGGCAAAACAAAGCAAAAAAAAGAGGCAAAGCTGGGCAAGACAAGGCAAAGCTAGGCAAGTCGAGGCAAAGCTAGGCAAGTCAAGGCAAAGGTAGGCAAGACAAGGCAAGACCAGGCAAAGCAAGGCAAAACAAGGCAAAGCTAGGGAAGACAAGGCAAAGCTAGGCAAGGCTAGACTGAAACCCACAACCGGCGGGTCGGGTTTATCTAACACCTGACCCAAGTCACAGTGCCACAACGGGGGACCATCGCCCGAGAAGAGGGTCAAAGGGTGGGGCCAGGCAGGCGTTCAGCAGCATCATGCACACACCGCTGAACCCATGACAGCCCAGCTGGACTGAACATACTCTTAGGTGGGGCTCTGTAAAGTCTGGGATGCATCTGGATCAAAGGGTGGATCCTGGATCTGGGATCCCTTTTCAGCGCATCACGCACACACTGCTGAACATAATTATCACAGCGGTGGAGTTTGAACGTGTTTCTAGCACGAGTTCTTTACAGTTTTGGGGCCGATTTGGATCAAAGAGTGGTGATTCTGGAATCCGTTAGCGCTTGATGGAGGTCTGTCATTTCCCAAGCGCCTTTCCAGTGTTTGTTTGTTTGTTTGTTTGTTTGTGTTTTCCCAGTGAAATCATACAAACAAACAACGTGAATCAATACCCCAAGTCCGCATAGCAGAGCAAGTGCACCTGAACTTTCACAATATAATCCCTTCCTACTCCACCCACTCTATCTCCCTCTTTTCTCATATTTTTTTTTTTTCTTCTTCGCCTCCTTTTTGTTCTTCTCTTTCTTTCTTTTGATTAAATCTTCATATGATCTTTGAACTTCTGCAGAATCGAGCCTTCAGGCAAGTTCAAGAGAGCATGAACTCCTTTAGGCATGCCGATTTCCGACCGCACGAATCATATAAAAATTGTCCACTGCGGCGATCACAGGAAGCTTTTGGATCGAAAGTCTCGAGAACCTGATGCAAAGCCGGAGCAGACTTCGATCCTGAGAAGAATGGAGGGGAAGCTGGGACCCGGCCCAAGGAAAGCACGCGCCGCTCTGGCCCGCTGAAAACTTGTAATCGATGTCATTATCAGCCGGCAGCCAGTGCCTCGCCAATGGCTTGCTCTTTATGGGGAAATGACTCATCGATCTGGAAATATGCTTGTTTGGCATTCGCGTTGACCTTATGTCTCGTAAATCATCTAAAGTGCTGTTGGTTAGTTAGTTAGTTACTGCTGACCCTTTTTCTTTTTTTTTTTTTTTTTTTTTGGCGGGTATTCCTTGTTGTGTTGAGGTTGTCTTGCATTGTGTTGTGTTGTGTTGCGTGTGTTGTTGTTGTGTGTGTTGTGTGTGTGTTGTGTTGTGTTGTGTTGTGTTGTGTTGTGTTGTGGTGTGGTTGGTGTGGTGTGGTGTGGTGTGGTTTGGTGGGTTTGGTGCGGTGTTGGTTTTGTGTTTGTGTTGTGTGTGTGTGTGTGTGTGTGTGTGTGTGTGTGTGTGTGTGTGTGTGTGTGTGTGTGTGTGTGTGCGTGTGCGAACGCACGCTTTCTCATGTGTGTGTGTGTGTGTGTGTGTGTGTGTGTGTGTGTGTGTGTGTGTGTGTGTGTGCGCGCGCGCGCGCGCGTGCGCGTGTGTGTGTGCGTGTGCGTATATGTGTGTATGTGTGTGTGTGTGTGTGTGTGTGTGTGTGTGTGTGTGTGTGTGGAGAGAGAGAGAGAGAGAGAGAGAGAGAGAGAGGAGAGAGAGAGAGAGAGAGAGAGAGAGAGAGAGAGAGAGGTGTGTTTGTGTGTGTTGTGTGTTGTGTTGTGCTGTGCTGTGCTGTTGTGTGTACTGATACAGAAATGTGTTGGGCATAACTTAGTAAGTGAATTATAGTTCTATACAATGGGGGTTGTTCAGGGGATTACAACCAAACGTTAGCAGATAAGTATGAAGATGTCTGCCTATATGCCAAGAAGAGTTTCGACAACACCCTGCTTAACGAGCAATGATGTTCAGAATAAACAAGGGAGGCAGCAAATTTTGCTGCCATGGTATTATATGCCCATTACTCCAAAGAGCATGACACCCAATGATTTCAAATGGGAGAAAGTGTTCTGCCCCTTGTTTGTAATTGACAGTGTATGTCTCCCGCCTCCTTTAGCATTTCCTCCACATGATGTTAGCCAATACATTTAGGAAGGCACGAGAGAGAGAGAGAGTGAGCCTTCCGCCTAGGTCGAACAGATTCTGGACCCGCCCTCAGAATCAGGTCATGAGTGAAAACAGTTCCGTTATTGACCCCCATGGGAAGTAATTGTAGGTACAGACTGCAAGAGTTACTTCCCATGCACTTTTATATGAGCAGAACAGGGAAAATACGAACTATGAACGTTTGTTTCACACAAAAAGTTTTGATATTCCATAAAAACATATATATATATATATATATGCTAGGAAGAACAAAGACCTCATTACTGGCCAGTTCCAGTAGGTGCAGTCCTCTATCATTGTTGGTCTCAATGAAATTTCGGACACGGATATTTTTCCAGTGTTTTGCGGGTATCTGCACCAAGATTTGTATTCCAGTCACCTTGAACGATGAGAATGCTTTTCTTATCAACGTGATGATGATCAATTTGAAATGTAATTAAAAGCGCACCGCAAAAAAAAAAAAAAAATCAACAACACAACAACAATAACAACAACAACAAAAAACCGTCAACAAACGACTCACAAGACAAACACGACGCGTTTCGACCTCTTAGGTCTTCTTCTTCAGGCAAGATACAAAATACTCAGACAACGAAAATTATCTTCATCCACTTCAGTTCTTTGTTGAGAATTTTGAAGAGGAGTGGGGGGTAGGGGGAGGGGAACTTGTCCTTTCTTACCCTCTGTGTCCATGGTGTTGGCCACTTCCAAGTGTGCCAAATCTTGTTGCAGTCTATCGATGACTGCATCTCCGATGATTGAAGTGGATGAAGATTCCTCAAACGCGGCGGAGATGCAGTAAGTGAAAGACTGCAACAAAATCTGACACACTAGGGAGGGACCCACGCCATGGACACGGAGGATAAGAAAGGACACGTCCCCCTCCCCGACCCCTTTTTCAAATTACGTAAAGTGTCTCAGAAAAGAAAATCAATTAAAGCGCATTAGTGGGGAGAAGAGTGAGGGGGGATAGTAGTAATATCTGCACACCCAACATTCCCACTTCACAACTGGTAATTTTCCCAAGCTTTCGCCTTTTTTCACGTTTGCTCAGAGAGGCAGTTCAGGATGATACTTTCTTTTTAGTAATTCTACATGTACAGTAGGCGCTAGGACTGTGACGCAAAGATGTGAAAATGTAGGACAGAATCAGACTGAGCTGCAGGGGTGTGGCTGTCCTGAAAAGATCAACC
>JADBJO010001168.1:157500-160000 GCA_016801955.1 Conus betulinus
CTAGACACGGTCAACCTCTCACAGTGCACTAGACACGGCCAACCTCTCACAGTGCACTAGACACGGCCAACCTCTCACAGTGCACTAGACACACTGAACCTCTCACAGTGCACTAGACACGGCCAACCTCTCTCACAGTGCACTAGACACGGTCAACCTCTCACAGTGCACTAGACACACTGAACCTCTCACAGTGCACTAGACACGGTCAACCTCTCACAGTCCATTGGCCCTAGCCGACAGGGTACGGGGAATTTTGACACCCCCACCCCCACCCCCCCCCCCACCCCCCCCCCCTTTTTTATCGACGGGGGGTGGGAGGGGGTGGGGGCAGTTGGAGAGGTCACGAAAAAAAAAAAAAAAAAAGGAAGAAAGAAAGAAAGAAATGGTCACGTACTCAACATCTTCCCAACGGTGAACCTGGCACCTCCACACAGACACGCGGAAGAAGGCAAACCTGAGAAGACCTTGATTTATTCAGTTGTGTATGCTGTGTGTCATCGCGGCTGTACTTTGTCTCCCTCTCTTTCGTACACACACGTTTGTGCCGGCCGCAGCATCAATTAATGAACATGACAACGAGCATGCTTTCTGACCCTTTGACCTCAAGCCGTACCCTTCCCTCATCATCAAAGAGCACTCCCTACACTGTTTGACCGCTGCTGCTGCTGCTGCTGCTGCTGCTGCTGCTGGCGATAAATAAAGGCTGGCGGCTGGCTCCCTGACTGGTGGTTGAAGAGGGCGATCGATCGCTGGGGCCGACCCGAGCGGCATCTTACACCAACAGGTCCGTATTCCGTCCTTTTGGACTCATGAAGGACGATGAAGGTTATAAAACCCAGTATAATGAACTGCAGGTTCTGAACTCTCTCTCTCTCCTCTCTCTCTCTCTCTCTCTCTCTCTCTCTCTCTCTCTCTCTCTCTCTCTCTCTCTCTCTCTCTCTCTCTCTCTCTCTCTCCATCACACCTGCTTTGGCAGTTCGTAAAGCATATCGGCGTTGGAAGTTTTTTTTTTCCTGAGAGGTGAGACAACGATAAATCATCCCACCGGTCCGAAAATGGAGTCTGCAAGTGGTAGCAATGTTCATCAAACATTGAGCTGTCCAGCTAAAGTAGTAAAAAAAAATCAAATCAAGACAAAACGAAACAAACAAACAACAACAAACTAACAAACAAACAAAAAAAAAAAGGGGGCACCAAAAAGCCGTAAGTGGAACAATAAAAAAGGTCGTTTGACTTTGGTGAATACTCTCTGGTCTATTCACAATAAAGTGCAGAATGACCCCTTGTCTTTCCAGTCTCTTATTACTTAAACACCATTTGTTGTAAATATTTGTCGTCACTGAACACACCATTCGCTATTGCTTGTTGCTGCTTCAGTCATTGTTAGATTCTCCTGATCTGGTCTATCTTCTTTCCCTGTCTTTTAATTTAAATTAAGATTTTCTACATATTTTCCCTTATGATATTTAGCGGTTTTTCTTTCTCTCTTGCGTATCAAAGCTGATTATGCAATCTGCCGATGTGTTTTTTTGTTGTTAAATTTTCCGTCACTGAGCACATCATAGCATTTGCTTGTGGTTGCTTCAGTTCAATTGTTTGTTGATGTACACATCTGATTATAAAGAAATGTTTATGGAAAAACAATTTGTTTACGCACACATCATTGATCAATAAAGAAATGCTTTAAAAAAAAGTTCGCTCCATATTCATGCTTTTCTCCTTACTGTTTTTTGTCCTTCGTGTGCGTGAGTGCTTTAGTGAAGAATGAGGTGTATAGAAATGGGCAAGATCAAGTGGGATGGAGACGGAGACCAAAACGAAGATGGGGGAGACAGATGTGAGGCATAGAGCGAGGAAGACACATAGAGGCATGCGGTGCCGGTGATTTTATGCATTTATTCACATTCTTGTGTGGGAGGAAGGGGCGGTGGGGGACGGACGACGAAAAGTGGGGGGGGGGGGGGGGGGGGGGGGATATGGATGGAGAAGGCAGAATCAGGTGGGAGGTTGGAAATGCGAAGGAGGGGGGGGGAGGGTGGAGGAGGTGAGGGAGGCAGGGTGGCATGTAAACCGGTGTGATTTATATCTAATTCAGCGAGTGTGTGCTTTGTTAGTATCACCGTCAAGAAAGTGATATTTCTTCAGCATCTTGCTTTGTCTGTCTGTCTGTCTGTCTGTCTGTCTGTCTGTCTGTCTGTCTGACTGTCTGTCGGTCTGTCTGCCTGACTGACTGTCTGTCCATCCGTCTGTCTGTTTGCTAGATGACGTGAAAACTACCGAGAGAATGTTGACGAAATTTGGAAGAAATACACAGACTGGCCCCAGGCCACAGATGTGTGTCCATGGTCTGAACGTGGAGCCATGTGGGGGTCTTTGCTCTCCCGTGTTCCTACTCAGTGCTTTGAGGTGGCGGCAAGCACTGTCCAATACTCTAGAATCAATGGTAATGATAACCATAACGATGATCATAATAATAATAATAACAATGACGATGATG
>JADBJO010001168.1:177500-180000 GCA_016801955.1 Conus betulinus
TCATTTGACCTCATAACCTAATTAGTCTGGAGAAAATCAGTCTCGCTGCAATGTGTCTGTTCATACGTTTTCCTTCATTATCTGCCTCTGACCACTCCTTTGTAATCAACAGAAAGACAAACAAAACAAACAAACCGGAGATAGATAGGTCACACAAAAAAGAGAAAAGAATAGAGCTGCATCTTATCATATTCCCGGGAAGAGGTAAGTGTTGAAATGCCAGGTTGAGCAATGTAGGAAAGAGCCGGCTTTGTAGTCAGAGTCAAGTCAGTTAGTGCCACAGGAAAAACTGAAGATCACTGTCACTCCTTTTTGGTTGTGTGACATGAATTTGATGACATACTTGGTCCATTTTCGAAACTGGACACGGTTAAAGATACATGACCCCGACATTAATCTAGTGTTTCAAGGAATGGAAACCTTCAGTTTAGCGAAATATGACATTGACATCAGTTTGTTGATATATCTGGCAGCGATATTACTTAATAATCGTAGTGCACTGGTAGGATTGCCGGTAACTGAATGACTGTATTCTAATTTATGTATGTGTGTGCAATTAAAAAAACGATCTGTATACATAATTACCATTAGGTTCGATGATGCTTGAAACTTTGTCTTCATTGTTAAAGACAACACACTGAATCACCACTATTTGTTCACAGAATCGGCATTCATTTAATGAGCTATATGGTATAAGCATGAGTTTAATGGCACTAAGAATCGGTAGGTGTTTGATGATACATAGATTCGGTGTTAGTTTGAGGCAGAATGGAATCAGAATTAATGCAATGATAGAACCGGCGTTGACTCGGTACTGACAGGAATCGACATATCACGATACAAGGACGTACCTGGCGTTAATTCAGTGTGTTGTTGTGTGGATTCGGCGGCAATATTACTTTCACGATACGTAAATAGCACCAGGAGTAGTGTAATGTCGTATGGTTTGTATGAAATAGTGAAGTGGATAGTAACGGTGTGAGTTTAATGTTGTATTGAATGTTTAATGCTGATATCTGTCACTAAACTACCAGTACTACCTATTCCATGTACGACTCGCATGAAAACAATGCCGCTTCCTATTTACAGCTCTGGATGGCACTTTGACCCGGAACCAGTTCAACGCAGGCTAGCCATGTGTTAATTAGAGACTACATGAAATCGGCGTTGATTTAAAACGTCACACAGAATCAATGTTTGTTGACTGTCATGGCGGCAATCAGTGTTAATTTAACGCTAATGCTATCTGACGTCAGTGGAATGGTGCGTGAAATCGGTTGCTCCTCTTCTGCGTTCGTGGACCGCGATTCTTTTGTGTTCTCTTGTTCTTGCTTTTTCTCCAAGCAATTTTCCTTTTATGTGTAGGGTTTACATACCTCCACATTTACACATACAGACACATACACACACACACACACGCACACACACACACACACACACACACACACACACACACACACACACACACCACCCTCCCTCACACACACACACACACACACACACACACACACACACACACACACACACACACACACACACACACACACACACAGCAGAGGGTATAGAATTATTTTGTCTTTCAGCGACGAATCTGGAGATGGTGTCAAGAGAGCGGCCACGAACGAGGGACGGGGCAAGGAAAGAGCGTGGGGAGGGGAGGGGGGATGGGGGGACATGGGGGAGCGTATTAGGTAGTCTTCTGATGGACGAGTTCAAATCACACAATACGTTTTTGTAAGTACATATAGTCAGTTACCACGCAAGCACGTACAATTGCGTAGTACCTCAGTAGATCGGCGTAGTAGCGCTTCAAGAAGCTCGGAAACACTACGGAATGTCTGACCTCGGCATCAACTCAATAACACTTAGAACCTATCTCTGAGCAACACTTTGAATCGGTTTGAGTGGAGATGTCATAAATGTCATGCATTAGAAACGGAATAGCCTTAGAAAAACATCGCTTTCATTGATGTCAAAATACTGGATAAACGAAATTTGAATAATAGCTCGTACATTTTTGGGGGGGCCGTTATCGTTTTGTTTCACGAGACAATCGCGTTGCGCCGTCAGTTTGGTTTTTTTTGGGGTTGCAACAGTTGCTGTGGATGGCATAAATGGATTTTTTTTGTTGTCATTCCCTCTTTTCTTCTTTCTTTCATCTTTCTTTCTTTCTGCCGTTATGTTCTCTCTCTTGCTGCTCTCTCTCCGCCTCTTGATTAGTAACCAGTGATCTTATTTCCTCTTGCTTCTTTTTTGATAGGCGTTCCTTGTTCAAGATTCATCCGAGAGATTTCTGGAATGCAAGCTGCGGATTTGATGTAAGAAAAGAAATTGTCTGTCTTTCGGTTTGATCTGGAATGTTTACCCTGTTCTAATCTAATCCCCAAGAGAAGGACCACCAGCAACACGGGGATTAGGGAGCCGCCCCCCCAAAGTGTTGGGTGAGCCTTCTTCCTTCCGTTCACCATCAGCCGGAGTATTGTTACAGACCCCCAAATAA
>JADBJO010001168.1:187500-192500 GCA_016801955.1 Conus betulinus
GTCATCATAAGCTGCGTGTCCCTGATCCAATACTAGTTGTTCGTTCCTGACCAAACATTTAGTTCATCGTTACTGATTCAATACCTACTTGATCGTTCGTGGTACAACGCTTTGGGTCGTTCCTGACCCAATACTGGTTGTTCATTCCTCGTCCAAAACCGGTTGCTCGTCCTGGTCTAATGCTGATTGCTTGGTCCTGATCCATTACGTTTTGCTAGCTCCTGACCCAATACCAGTTTTTTTTTCGTCCCTGATCTAACACTAGTTGTTCGTTCCAAGTCCAACGCTAGCAGTTCGTTCCTGATCTAACGCTAGTTGTTCGGTCCAAGCCCAACGCTAGCAGTTCGTTCCTGATCCCAAATTAGTGGCTTGTCTCTGACCCAGCACTAGTCTCTAGTGCCTCCTGATCTGACAACAGTTGTTAGTTCCTGGTCTGACAACAGGTGGTAGTTCCTGATCTGACAACAGTTGTTAGTTTCTGATCTGACAACAGTTGATAGTTCCTGGTCTGGCAACAGTTGTTAGTTCCTGGTCTGGCAACAGGTGGTAGTTCCTGATCTGACAACAGTTGTTAGTTCCTGATCTGACAACAGTTGTTAGTTCCTGATCTGACAACAGTTGTTAGTTCCTGGTCTGGCAACAGGTGGTAGTTCCTGGTGTGACAACAGTTGTTAGTTCCTGGTCTGGTCTGGCAACAGGTGGTATTTCCTGATCTGACAACAGTTGTTAGTTCCTGGTCTGGCAACAGGTGGTAGTTCCTGATCTGACAACAGTTGTTAGTTCCTGATCTGACAACAGTTGTTAGTTCCTGGTCTGGCAACAGGTGGTAGTTCCTGATCTGACAACAGTTGTTAGTTCCTGATCTGACAACAGTTGTTAGTTCCTGGTCTGGCAACAGGTGGTAGTTCCTGATCTGACAACAGTGTTAGTTCCTGGTCTGGCAACAGGTGGTAGTTCCTGGTGTGACAACAGTTGTTTGTTCCTGATCTGACAACAGTTGTTAGTTCTGGTCTGGCAACAGGTGGTAGTTCCTGGTGTGACAACAGTTGTTAGTTCCTGGTCTGGCAACAGTGGTAGTTCCTGGTGTGACAACAGTTGTTAGTTCCTGGTCTGACAACTGTTGTTAGTTCCTGGCCTGGCAGCAGTTGTTAGTTCCTGTGTGACAACAGTTGTTAGTTCCTGGTCTGGCAGCAGTTGTTAGTTCCTTGTGTGACAACAGTTGTTAGCTCCTGGGTGTGACAACAGTTGTTAGTTCCTGGTGTGACAACAGTTGTTAGTTCCTGGTGTGACAACAGTTGTTAGTTCCTGGTAAAACGCTGGTTGTTTTATCCTGGTGTGACAATTGCTGATGTGAAAATCAGGCTTAACACACACCGAGATTTTTTGCACTCAAAGAAGCATATGCGCTTTTATACACTTGCCAAACATCTCTCTCTCTCTCTCTCTCTCTCTCTCTCTCTCTCTCTCTCTCTCTCTCTCTGCATCCGCTTTTTTTTTTTTACACAACTGAGTTCAAGGTGTATAGTTTCTACTATGATATATACTTGAAATTTCAAATGTGTGAAAATAATGGCACCAAGAGAGCAAGACTGCCTAATTATACATTAAATGTTATGGATCTCATTGTAAAGTGAGACGACTGCAGGCGGAAATCTAAACATATCTTAAATGAATGTTAGCGAACGGCCAATATTTTTGTTATCTGACTTGGTCATGTTTACACACATGCGCACCACACCCCCTTCCTGTCCCTGTTATAGGAACAGATCACCACAGAATGCCTCGTTATCTCTGAACGGGCGTAGGTGATGACGACGCCTTAGATCACGCGTCAGGTTCAGGATTGGCCGTCTTCTTATGACCCTTCTCGAAAAGGAGTCCTCCTCTCCCTTCTTCACTCGTTGCGTTTTGAACTTGGTCTTATTATCTCTTCAACCATCTCTGCGATGAGTCTCACTCCCACATCAGTCACGTTGAGCCAAGTTTTCTCTCTCTCTCTCTCTCTCTCCAAATCTTCTCCTCTCTTCTGTCTCCCTGTGGTTGTGTGTCGTTTGTTCTCCTCTGTCTGCTTTATATAAGTATCTTTTCAAAATATATCCCCAAAGAAGGCTATGCTCGTTTGCATGTCAGCATGCATGTTAATTTTCTTAACAGACTGACAATCATCTCGGGGTCCTCGTTCATACCAACGGATCTCGAAATATACACCAACTTCTAAACCATCCTCTCACGATGACTATCACCCTCTTTAACTACAACCACCACATCTACTCACATTCAAACTGAGCCCAGCGCTTCAATAACACAAGTTAGGACCAGAGGGGGATTACTATTCTTCAAGTGGGAAGTCTTCATCTCCTACTCTGTCCTATCTTTGTTAACGATCTGATCGTCGATCTCGCATGAAGGAACTTCAACATGGTACTCTGCACCCACGCCCTCTCCCAGTTAAAGTGAGTGATAAATTTGCTTCCGTTTACCCTTTTTGGCCCAAAAGTATGAACTTCAAAATGTTCAGATCCGTGCCGATTTGTGTAACCTGTCTACAATTCCCCAAGTTCAATCGATCTGATCTACGCAGCTTGAGGAGCAGCACAGGCAGAGGCCCTACTCTGCCAGATTACCAATGATTCTCTTACACTTGGCATTGTCGTTCAGATCCCTTAAACACTTCGAGAGCGTTATGGCCTCCTTGACAGTTCCCTCTGCTTTGAACACAGTGCTTTGTATTGGGTACAACACACTCAAGGAGCTGCATGATCATTCTGTCACTGAGACTGATTGTTATCCACTCCTAACCTACTCACACAACAATATACACGTGAATCTACACACCGAATAAATGCTCACTCACTGAAAACCATGCTGGTATCAACATGAATACGAAATATCCACCAGCTTGAGTAGTCGCCAGATATAAATGAACATTTCCCAACTTCAGGCGGTGTATCCATTATCAACTACATGTATTAACTCTTTGCAACACGCATGACATTCTACGCTGAATTTGACTCATAGTATATTCTCGGTAGCTACGTCTGTTTGGCGTGCTAACTCTTTGGCGTGAAGCGTCGGTCGGAGCAAGGCTGTATTTTTTTTTTTTCTTCGACGTTTGTTGTGTTCGACTGCAGCCTGCAGTTCCCCCTTGACACGTCACAGCGTGCGTGCACAGAATCGCCCCGGTCCCTCCCCAAATGCTCGGGCTAATGAAACTACTGTCACAATGTGTCTAACTGTCCTCCATTGGTTGAAACGTTCTGATGTTAACATCTTCTGGTTTGCTGACTTTTTTGTGTTGCTGTGGCACAACACGCTGCCTCTCCTCCCTCCCTGAAGCAGAGTTAGTGAAGGCCCGACACAGTCATTCGTCCTTAACCTTTAAAAGTGACTGTCCCGCCCCTTACTTCGCTCTTCTCTCTTTCTGTTCACTGAAAGAGCTTCCTTTAGCGATCATCACTACTTCCATCCTTCGTGTAATTGTGCTGGAGTAGTCTCCCGTCAATGGTTTTGAATGGTGTGTGACAACTGACTTAACTGACCCCCCCCCCCCCCCCCCCCCCCCCCGGAGCCTTTCTGTCGGATGATGCTCCTTTGCTGACCGGGTGAAAAAACTGGGGTTAGGTGGGTCTACATGCTCACGTGCCCCCGTGACTACGTCATACAGCTGTGTCACTACAGCTAGGGTATCCACGAGTGTCACTACAGCTAGGGTATCCACGCGTGTCACTACAGCTAGGGTATCTAGGTGTGTCACTACAGCTAGGGTATCCACGCGTGTCACTACAGCTAGGGTATCCACGTGTGTCGCAACAGAACGGTGTGTGTATTGGCAGTCCACATGTCAAACTCTCGAAGCGTGCCGTGCATGTTCTTGCTTTTACGCGTCTTACCTGTGAATTCCTGCGTCTTACCCAGTGACCAACGGCTACACCTGTGGACCCAGAGTCTTCAATCATACTGACTACACCTTACTTTGCTCTGCCACTGTGCACACGTCTTTCGTCATCTCCAGAAGTTTGGTGTATTCAGTGCATCCCAGACAACATGATGCTGTCCGTTTTTTTTTTTTTTTTTTTTTTTTCCTCATCCTGCCTCTTCCTCAGCAGGACTTTATGACATCATTACAACGCTTTTTCTGAGACGTGAATATACTACAGTCCCTAGCTATGCGTCCGGTCTTGCTGCACAAGAGCAGGCTCATTTGTCTGCTAGTCTTTCGGATTGCCTTTGTTCATTCTGACGCTGTCTACGTGAGTCAAACCTCGCCTCCTGGGAATTTTCTGCCGCCTCCTCAACGCAGCCACTGTTTCTGCCTTCTTCTCGTTCACGTGTATTGTAAGGCTAGACTACAATGTTCAAGTGTGAGCTTTTTCATCGCTAATATGTTTGCGCCATCTACATCACAATCACTCCGTTCTACCATTTGTTTAAGCAGTGATCCAATCGCGATTCAAACTGAGTGTACGCATGCGCGCGCGTGTGTGTGTGTGTGTGTGTGTGTGTGTGCGCGCGCCTCTGTGTGTGCAAAACGTGTGTCTGTGTGCCTCTGTCTGCAGAAAAATCTGCAGAGAAATCGAACGTCCTCCGTACCGCTTACTCATTCTCGTCCAAACCTTGTTGCTCCGACTTGGGCAAGGTGTAAATTACGGCCTTTGAACAAACCAGACAGGGAATCATTACCCCTCATTTTCGGACCAGCCCTTAGTTCGGCAATCGATTCAAAACGATTGACAAGCGCGTCGACCGAGTCCATCGTTTCACAAAACAATGGTGGTGTAGGCCTAGGCGCAACATTTCCCATCCCATGCGACTCAGAACTGGGTTTGGCTGTCAACACATTTTCAGCTTTTAATTGTCTCCGATTTGTGTGGCATCCATTTCTGTTTTGGATCTAAGTTTCTCGCTAGTCTCAGCCACGCCTAGTCTTGTGTACACTCTACTTCTTCTCTAGCCCTCGAAGCTACAGTTTCTGCCTCTACGCTTCTTTCCACGACATCACG
>JADBJO010001168.1:195000-207500 GCA_016801955.1 Conus betulinus
AACTAACCCCTTTCAGTTCATTAAGGCAAGCACCATGAACGCACACCCACACATCCAGAAAAGCACACCGCATACATTACATTCACGTGTACGCGCGTACCTCCAACTTCCCTTCTCCACCCACCCCTCTACTTCCCACTCTCGTCTCTCTCTCTCTCTCTCTCTCTCTCTCTCTCTCTCTCTCTCACACACACACACACACACACACACACACACACACACACACCACACACACACACACACACGTAAACACACACACATACACACATACACACGCACGCACGCATGCACAGGCACGCACGCTGGCATGCACACACACACACACACACACACACACACACACACACACACACACACACACACACACACACAGTCAAGTCAAGTCAAGTCAAGTAAACTTTATTATCTCATTTGAGAAATTAATTTGTGGTCACACACATTCATAGCAAATAAACAATAATTTAGCCACATTACCCATTTTCTCACATATGACATACATTCATATAGAGGAATTTGGATTTCAATTAAACATCATCTCGGTTCATGAAATCAATGGACAGGGGAATAAAACTTTGTTTAAATCTGACACTTCTGCATTTAACCGATCGATATCTTCGTCCTGACTGAAGAAGGTCATACTGATTTGCAAGAACGTGGGTCTGGTCACACGTAATCTTCTTCGCTTTACAAACAACACGGCACCTGTATAGCTCACTTAGACTTTTTTGTCTCTCACCAACGATTTTTTCCTCCCACGTTCACCACTTTCTCAAGCACATTTCTGCTCTTCACAGTCAACCCACCATACCAACATATAAATGAGAAAGTTAGAACAGATTCCAAGAAGCATGAATAAAATGTCCGAAGAATGTCAGTATTCACATGAAATGATCGCAGCTTGCGAAGACAATATAATCTGGTTTGACATTTTTTTTGTGGACATACTCAACATGGGATTAAAATTCAGCTTATTATCTATAAAAGTTCCTAGATATTTGTATGATTCAACACGTTCTACTTCAGCACCTTTGATAAAAAGGGGTGGTAAAGCTTTTGGATTCTTTCTAAAATCAATCAACATTTCTTTCGTTTTTGTTACATTCAGATCAAGATAGTTATGATCGCACCAGTCAACAAATCTTTGAACCTCCTTGAAGTAAACAGAATCAGAGTTGGAAAGATCCACAAGTGCTGAGTCATCTGAATATTTAATGTACAAAGTTGAATCACTTCCTGAACAATCATTGTGTGTACAGAGTAAAAAGCACTGGTGATAAAACAGTACCGTGGGGGGTGCGCCAGTTGAAATGACTCTGGAAAGACGAAACAACACTTTGATATCGAACAGACTGTGTCCTCTGTGTAAGAAAATCAATTATCCAAAGAATGAGCTTGTTACCCACATTTGTTAATGAGTTTTCTTTGCCATCAGATGTGGTTGTATGGTGTTGAATGCTGATGAGAAATCAATAAAGAGAATGCGTACAAAGGAGGCAGGTTTTTCGAGGTGTGAAAAAAAGCATGATGGAGAAGTGTGAGTGTGGCATCATCTGTTGATCTGTTCTGTTGGTATGCGAACTGAAAGGGGTCTAGGTACTGTGTAGTATCTTTTAAAACATAACCGAGGACAGTTCTTTCAAGACATTTCATTGCAACAGATGTGAGGGCAACTGGTCGGTAATCATTTATTTCAGATTATCTAAGGATTTCCTCATGCCCCCCCCCCCCCCCCCCCCCCCCTCATGCACACCCCAAGTTGGTGTGTGTGTGTGTGTGTGTGTGTGGGTGGGGGGGGGGGATTTTATATATGGGAAAATAAGGATAGAGTGTGTAGCCTATGAGTGGGTGAGTGAGTGGGTGGAGATGCATATATTGGGAATGGGCTCAACATTTAGAGTTAAAATCTGGAGGAGCCATGATAATATGATATAGTATGTTGTGAGTGAGTGTGTGTGTGTGTGTGGGTGGGTGGTTGGGGGGGTTGTTTGGTTGTGCGTGTGTGTGCGGTTGGGTGGGTGGGAGTGTGCATTTACATGACTGTTTGTGTTGCAGATACTGACGAAGCCTAAATAAAAGGCGAAAGCTTTTTTTTAAAAAAAAAAAAAAAAAAAACCATGAAGAGTGCGTGGCTGGTGTGCCTGCTTTTATTCTTGCACTTGTTGACTGGCCAGTTTCTGGATCAGCAGTGCACCCACACATCATTGAGCGGTGTCCAGCGTGTTCCAGGGTTTTACCTTCATTACATATATATATATATATATATATATATATATATATATATATATATATATATATATATATATATATATATATATATGAACGTACACGCGCACGCACGCACCCAGTCACGCACAGACATGTACACCACATATTACAAACACTTAAAAAATTCTGTCAACTGTAATTAGTGTAACTGTATTCCACATCAGACATAATGCAATGGTCTTAAAATTTTGTTGCTCATGATCTGCGTTCTCGTATCTGTCCCCCCCTCCCCCCCTCCCCCCCTCCCCCCCGCCTCACCGGCCCTTCCTCCTCTCTTGGCCTCCACCATGACCCTCCACCCACATCCTTAGCTCGTCTACTTTCACTTTCTTCGTGGAGGTGCGAATGCGCAGGCGTGCATGTCGTAATGTACGGGGTCATTTCCGTTGACTCCCATGCCTCTGCAGGGGCGTTCGGAGCCTTTTCACTGACAACCACCCGTATCGTATTAGCTGCTGGGGAAGATGTGACTATCGTCTATGTTCATTCCCTCCACTCGCTCAGAGTTTCGCACGTTTTGTTTACACATGGGCTCGCGCACATGCTCACAAGCTCATCCGTGTCGTTTGATACACACCACGCATTCCTATAACCGTGGATAGTAGTGTTCACGCTTAATTAAAGATCCAGTCTTCTATGCTTCACTCTGATAATCAACATTAGCCTACTAATTACGGATGAGATGCATCGTCTTCATGAACATCGATTTGGTATAAATATGTACACACGGATTTTTTTAAGGTCTTCTTTGGCGCCCCAACGGTCCTCAACACTCCGGGATAGGTGATAGATGACAGGTGATACGTGTGATTTTCTTTTAATGAATAAGAATGATGCCATAAAGTTTCTGGCGTAGGTATCACTGTAAACATGCTTGGCTTCTTGTCAGACTGTCTGTAGCAACAGCTGTTCCCATTCCACGGCTCAGTCTCCTCTTCTGTCGTTCGTTTTATCACCCTTCATCTCGGCATGCGCAACCTCCTTTTGAAGTCTTGTTCTCGACACAAGACTTCGGCTAGATTCTTACATTTATACCATCTCTTTCTCTTTTTTGTGACATTTCTGCTTGTCTGTCTGGCGTTGAACTTCCTGTCTTGATCTGTTCTGTCCATCAGTTCTTGTAGTCAGTCCCCAGGCGAATTGTGTGCGTTTCTCTCACTGTCGCTGACTGTGCCTTTGTCTGTTGTGTCACATCTTTGCTGTGTGCTATTGATCCGTTCGCCTTTACAGTGTCCGGCAAGTTCTTTACACAGTCTGCTCTTTCTGATATTGCTGCTGCTACTTCTGCTGCTGCTGCTTCTGCTGCTGCTGCTGCTGCTGTTGGTGTTGTTTTTGTTGTTGTTATTGCTGATGCTGTTGTTCTCTCTCCTCCTCCTCCTCCTCCTCCCTCCTTCCGTCTCGTCTTCCTTCTCCTCCCCTCCTCCACTTCAGTCTCCTCCTCTGCTCCTCATCCTCCTACAAACACAAAGAGGTGGTGAAGCGCGCTGTGTTAGTTTGTATGCTTTTACAAGATTACGCGTTTTAGCGCCTACTAGCATGGAAATGTTAACTGCCTATTGACTATTTTTAGCTTGGCATGGCCATTAAGAAAGACAAATCAATGTACTAGAGTCCAATCGAGTGTGTTCATTTGAGGCGTCCTATGGTAGTTTATGTTTTTATTCTAGAATCACAGCCCAGTTGACTGCACAGGGCCAGTGAAGACCTGTCCGGATGCTGAAAAAAAGCAGTGCAAAACAAAGCGCGCGCGCGCGCGTGCGCACACACACACACACACACACACACACACACACACACACACACACACACACACACACACACACACCAAAGCAAAACAAACAAACAACAACAACAACCAGACACAGAAAAAAAAGAAACAAAACGAAGACAATTTTTTTCCAAATAATTTACATCCAATGAATAGCATGGTATCTAAGCTACTGAAAGCCCATAATGTCAGATACACTAGACCGATAAGGGACGCCAGCTATTGTCTTTAAGTTGCGCCTTCTGGGTTGGCTTGCTTGATTGTTACTGAATCTTCTTTCCTTCCTGTGTTTGAGAATTCTTATGATGATTTGACGACTGGGCAACATTTCCTTTTGACATGTTCTCAGACCTCAAGTAAGCCAAAGGCTTGACTGCGCTGTGCATAATTACACTGCAACTTAGCATTCTTACGATTTGACAACGGGGGTGGTATTTTCTTTTCAAATATTCCCAGATCTCAGACCAAAGGGCTTGACTGCGCTGTGCAGAATTACACCGCAGCTAAGCATTCCTATGATTTGACAACGGGGTGGTATTTTCTTTTCAAATATTCCCAGATCTCAAACAGACAAAGGGCTTGACTGCGCTGTGCATAATTACACCGCAGCTAAACATTCTTTTGATTGGACAACGGGGTGGTATTTTCTTTTCAGATATTCTGAAACCTCAAACAGGCCAAAAGGCTCGATTGCGCTGTGCATAATTACAGCGCAGCTAAGCATTCTTATGATTTGGCGTCTGGGCGACATTTCCTTTTCAATCGTTCTCAGATCTCAAACAGGCGGTTAGGGTCGACTGCGCTGTTGGTAATTACTCTGCAGCCGAGCATTCCTATGAGTTGACGACAGGGTGACATTTCCTTTTGACATGTCTTCAGACCTCAAACAGGCGTTTGGGTCGACTGCTCTGTGGATAATTAAACTGCAACTAAGCAGGCATGAGCATGCATGCGTTACACACTTCGTATCGACAATCGCACGAGACCAAATAGCATGATCAAGACGCACAGCAGATTTACGGCCTTCTTCGCTGAATCAGCACGTGCAACACTACACGTAGCCTACGTCTATTCAGGGCTCGCGTCAATACGCAAGCTGCTGCTCGCGTGTGCTCAGAATATTGCGCATAGCGGTGTATCCCAGTGGAAACTGCATTTTCTTAAGGTTTAGTGCAGTTTGTCGTTCACCAAGTGCTGCATGCTACTACTGTTTACATTTGTTGGTCATTTAAAAACTACCCCCCCCCACACACACACACACACACACACACACCTCCGTTTCCTACATCTGTCGTTCGGTTCGTACTCTCATGTAGCATGTTATCATAAGAGTCGTTCTGTTGGCACTCCTGTTTGTGTCGTCGTCGTCGTCGTCGTCGTCGTCGTCGTCGTAGTAGTAGTAGTAGTAGTAGTAGTAGTAGTAGTAGTAGTAGTAGTAGTAGTAGTTGTTGTTGTAATAGTAGTAATAGTAGTAGCAGTAGTAAGAGTACTTCCTCAGTCGCAGACCAAACTCGAAGCGCTTTACAATTCACGCTGTCTTTTACGCGACGGGCTGCCTACCCGAGTAGAGCCGACGACAGAGCTGTCTGCTAGGCGCTAAGTTCAGTCGGTTCACTAAGTCTGCTGTTCATATGGCACATTTTTTTTTTTTTTTTTAGTGGTATTTGCTTCACATCTCCCTCCCCAGCACTACGTGTCCCTACTAGTTACTCGACGTATCTCTTAAGACAGCACTTTGCTTTTGTACTACAGTTCACCACATCTGCTGTTCAGTCGGAAATGCCATTTAGCACTATTTATTACATCTGTCAGTCACCCAATAATGCTTTTCTCCCTCCTACTAATAATATAACATCTATCGTTCAGACAACGTCAATTTTTTTTTAAAACTACGGTGTACTACATGTGTCTCGTTCAACCAGTATTACTGTTCCGTTAGTTATCAGCAAACGTGGATCATCCTTCACTGCTTGTTCCATGCCTTTCACTGCCCCTGTGACCGAGCAGCCTGTATTCCTCGTCCTGCTGTTTACATCTCTCATACAGCCTGTATGACTTTTCCTGTTGTTTACCACACCTGTCATACAGCCTGTATGACTTTTCCTGTTGTTTACAACACCTGTCATACAGCCTGTATTACTTTCACCGCTGTTTACATCTGTCATATAGCCTGTATTACTTTCACTGCTGTTTACAACACCTGTCATACAGCATGTATTACTTTTACTGCTGTTTACAAACATCTGTCATACAGCCTGTATTACTTTTCCTGCCGTTTACAGACATCTGTTTATACAGTCTGCATTGCAGCACGAAAGGTGATGCGGGCTGAGTGACAGGTGCTGTAAACGGCTGAAAAAGTACGCGGTTTGAATAACAGTCTGCACTATCTTTCCTGCACACACACACACACACACACACACACACACACACACACACACACACACACACACTCACTCTCTCTCTCTCTCTCTCTCTCTCTCTCTCTCTCTCTCCGTGGAGCTCCCCTCTCCCCCCCCCCCCTCCACCCTGCCCCGCCCCCTTCCGCATAGGTACAGTGTTCACTCAAGTCTTTCCAGCTCCATAGAGGTTTGGTCCACCAGGGGGTACTTTCCAAACGTGTGGCCGTCAACGTCTTGTCGTCGTAGTATCCCCTTCATGTCTGTCCAGAGTGTGACGAAGAGGACGGATCATCGCTCTTCACGTTAGGATTAAGGCTCCTTAACACTGTCCGCTGACAAGGAATCTAAGGCGTGGCGACATTCGGCAGAGGACGGTGTGCAAGGATGGAGAGAGGGGGGGGGGGGTGGGGGAGGTGTGGGGAGTAGGAGAGGTGGGGTGGGGTAGGGTGGGGTCAACAACAGTCGGTCTGATCGGATTAGGATAGCGAAGAGAAGAACAGCATACTTGCGTGGCAGGATGGGTACCACGTGACTTGTTGATCTGCCTTGTAAGCTCATTGATCTCTCGATGCGATTTATTAGTCTCCCCATCCGCCCTGTATTATATTGATCTCCCCCTCGTGATTTATTTATCCACTCACGTGAAATTTTTTTTTTCAAATTGATCTCCTGACGTGATTTTTTTTTTCTCTCTCTTGATCTCCCTACATTATTTTTTTTTCTCCTTCATCTCCCTTCGTGAATAAAAAAAAAAAAATTGATTTCCCTTACGTGATTTGTTCAACTCTTCAGATGACTGACTTGCTGATCTTTTACATGGCTTATAAGATGTCTCCATGTTGCGTACCCATCTCTAGATGTAACTGATTGATTTCCCTGTGTGATTTATTGATTTGACCACTTCCTTACTGATCTACCCACGTGACTTCTCTGATCTCTCCACATGGCTTGCTGATATCTAGACGTGACTCGCTGACCTATCTGTGTGAGTTATTGATCTCCCCGCATACTTAGTAATACCTCGACTTACTGATCTCTCCATGTACCTTATCGATCTCTTTGACTGACTGATCTTCCTACGTGTTTTGATGATCTTTCCACGTTATTTATTGATCTTTTCAAGTGACTTATTGATCTCTCCATGCGACGTATTAATCTGTAACTGTGACGGACTGATCCGTCTGTGACGGACTGATCAACGTGAGTTGATGATCTTTCCACATTATTTTGATCCTGCATGTGATTGATTGATCTCTCCATGTGTTGCATTGATCTGTATACTTTATATATGATTTCTCCGCGTGAACTATTGATCTCTTCACGCGAATAAAAAACGTGTCTCAGTGGTGTTTTCAAAGTTAAGACGCACCACTTTAGAGATTTGTTTCCCATATCTTTGTATCTGTGTTGCAATGCACTTTCCTATATATATATATATATATATATATATATATATATATATTATATATATATATATATATATATATATATATATATCCCTATTGCTTCATTCTTCCCTTCTCCCACACCTCCAAAAAGAGACAGAGAGAAAAAAAGAACGGCTCTGTTTTACTGCAAGCAATCCCTTACAACGATTACCAAGGTTTACACGCCGTAGAGAGCAGTATGTAAACCTACAACATGGTTCACTTGTTATTATATAATCATCAAAACACATGCTTTTTTCCCATCCGGCCCTTGCCTTCGCTAAGTGACTAACTAAGCATGACTAAAACCAAAACTTTTAACAAAAGAGAGAGAGAGAGAGAGAGAGAGAGAGAGAGAGAGAGAGAGAGAGAGAGAGAGAGAGAGAGAGAGAGAGAGAGAGAGAGAGGGGGGGGGGGGGGGGGGAGAGAGATGTCGATGACCCGCAGAGAGACAGCTATGCTTCCGGAAACTCAATCCTCGTCGTTAAGGTTTAGCAATCGTGATAAGATCGTGACAGACGTCTCATAAACATTTGGGCATTGTTCATGGATTGTTCGTCCGTTTCGTGCAGTGCTGAAATGCGCGGTTTGTACACCTGCCACCAGTATTTCCGAACATCGTGTGTGTGTGTGTGTGTGTGTGTGTGTGTGTGTGTGTGTGTGTGTGGTGTTTTATTACAGTTAGTGCAGTTAGCGTCGTAGCCAGCTTAGTTGGTGACCCAGTCGTTAGTATACATAGTCGTTAGTATAGCATACAAACGATAGCAATTGCCGCAGTTTATGCAGCAAACATGATCAGGGTTCGTGCACGTTGTGACGTCATTGTTGTCCTTGCAGCACTGTTAGCATGTCATGCTGTCATTATCCGGTTCACGACATCATCGTCATACGTCATGAATACATACCCGTCATTATTTTTATTATTATATTGTTGCTCTTCTTCTTCTTCTTCTTCTTCTTCTTCTTCTTCTTCAAATAATAATAATAATAATAATAGTAATAATAATAATAATGATGATGATAATAATAAATAGAAGTAGTAGTAGTAGTAGTAGTTGTAGTATGATTATCATCATCATCACCATTATCATATTTAAAACAACAGCAACAATAACATCAACAACGATGATGATGATGATGATGATGATGATGATGATGATGATAACTGGAGCCCTAAAGACAATAGCAGAGGCCTTTGAAAAGAGTTTCAGCTGGATCTGGTCGAGGAGGAATAAAAACACACTTCATAAAGCTTACGTTTCCCTTACTTAAAACTGATGACCGATTGCGATATATGCAAGATCCCTTTTAAAACGGCAACACCCTGAGATTTCCTGCCACCTAGAGGCTGACAGTTAGAATGCCGGCAAAGCCCGGGAAAAAAAAAAGATTATGGCAGCAGGACATTTAGGAGTCATGACCTGGTTGCGGCCCCTGGCTCCTTGACTCGTAAGGAGTTCAAGGCCGATACACTTGTCAGAAGGGGGTCTGGGGTGGGGGTAGGAGGGGAGGAGGGGGGAGTATCTTCTCTGAAGACCTGCCGTCGATGTGTCCGAGTTTCTTCCTGTTGGCTGTAACTACTGTGATTACTGTTACTGTTGTGTTGTTCTGTTCTTGTCTTTACTTCACATGGACGATGTTAATGCTCAACTTCAGATTTGGTGAGTGGTTTGACATATCATCCGTTCTCAGTTACGCTTTTTGGGTTTTATCATCATTAATGTCATCATCACTGTGACGAGATGGATACGATACGAGTGGTAGGTGGGTCCTCTAGGGGAAGGACTTAGAATAATTTCTCGATGAGAGATTATCTTACATTTCACCTACACCCCCTCTCTTACTAGTGGTGGAAGGAGCAACTTTCCGGTACTAGTCATCAAAAAATTTTTTTATTTGTTCCGGGGTGTGTTGATAAAATACAGAAGAACAACTGGGAACTGACACAAGTTAAGCGCACTTTCACACATCAACTTTTATTACTTATACATAGATAAGAAATGGCGTGTCATGTCCATAGGCTGTGTTTCAGTTCTCATTGGACTACCACAATGAGGGGTCCTTCCTCACTCCTACTTTACTCGCTGGCACTCTGTGCAGCAAGCTTAAGTTGGCATACAGGGGTTCTGTCTAAGTTACACTGAATGTATATGGTTATTATACATCCACCCCACTTGCGAATACCCAGTATTGTAGCCACGATGGTACTCATAGACAGGTTCTCACTGTTTCATCATAAAGTGAGGGTAAGGGTCTGATGGGTTTGAGTCCAGGTGGTAAGCAAACTTAGCTTTGCTTCAGAGAGAATAGTTGATCTCTCCTGTTGCTGGTGACTGCCCCACTGGTGTAGATTTGTTGTCTGGTGTCGCCCTGGTTTCTGGCAAAGTCCCAGCTCCTGGTTCACTGTGATGTGCAGCGTGACCAGGATCCCAGTTCTGCAATAAAGAGAACTTGATCTGTCGATGAGAATCTGGTGGCTGGCTTGTAGAGTGCACACATTTACCCTTTCCTCTTTCTTTCAGAGAGGGTGTGAGACTCAGCCAGCAAAATTTTCTCTATGGTAGAGTTTCTGCTATAACTATTAACCTCCACTTTTTGTTCAACAGCTAAGTTAAGCTTACAAAAGGGTAGGAGACAGTAATACAATGTTACAGTTTTAGTTAAACAACTCTTCCATGTTTCATATGAATTAAATCACACTGACTTGGGCTATGCTTAGTCCAAGTACACATGTGGTGTAGACTTAAAGTCACACACTACAAATCATTCCAATAATCACCAGTATTTATAAATCAGAGTAGCAGTTTTTACCTAGCACAGGCATACTGTTTTCCTGATCAAAATTAATCATTGAATTATTATCTTAACAGACAGAGTTGCACACTGACAAAGTCAGGGTGCACACACAAAGAATAGTGGTCAGATTGTTAACAAAAGAATCAAACCACTGGGAGAGAGCTTTTGCCATATGATGGCAAGCAAACTACTACTACACAAGATAATCATTCATCAGTTTGATAAATGTTGCTAAGCATTTGTACAGAGTTACAATGCTAACACACACAGCATACATAAAATCAATACATAGATTCAAAAAATGTAAAACAGAGTCCCAACTCACTTTTCCTGGGAATGAACAGGGAATGACTTGAGATCAAGGAGTTACCAAGAGTTTCCTAGGTCTTCTCTGTCCCTTTGTCTTCCTCTGCTCGTGTCTACAGGCAGTCCTGAGGGGTCAGTGAAGTTGCGCCTGTGTGTGTCTGCTATATGAATCTCTTGCTTGCTGAATCAAATTTCGACAAACTGTCATTTACCGATCAGGGGTGAGAGGGGGGGGAGGGATTTAGTCTTGTAACCAATCACCTCAGAAATTGTTTGAACCTAAACGGCACGGGGATAATTTATGCATCCGTATAGCTGGCCGTTGAGCCCCAGTTAATTTATGCGTTGGCATAGGTGTCTGCGAGGACAGGGACCGTAGGTATGAAGGGTGGGGGGGGGGGGGGGGGGGGGGGGGTGGGGGTTGGAGGTGGTGGTGGTTGTGACGGTGGAGAGCGCAGCAACATGCCTTTGTGTCGCGGGGGGGGGGGGGGGGGGGGTGAGACGGGCTATTGTTAGAACGCACGCCCCACGCTGCGCGCTGTTAGTGTCACACCGCATGGGGAGGGAGGGTTGAGAGAGGGGAAGGGAGGTAGGCTGATAAGAACGAAAGGCGGCACGCATTTACCGTGACGCAAGTTTTCTTGTAGCACATAGTCAAGTCGTGCCACTCACACCATTCTAAGAGGGGGAAGGGGACAAAAGGGGGGTGGGGGGTGGTTTGAGAGGGGAGGAGTGGGCATAGATTCGAAATCTATTCTTTGGTTTGGTGTTTTGGTGGGACTGATCAGATGGTGTTGTCAAGCGTCACGTCACAATCACCATTATCAATTCTGTGGGGGTGTTGCTGCTGTCTTTGCAGTTGGAGAGACATCAGCGTCCCTGGTCTACCAAATCTTGCGTCCACATTCACCATCCAGCCCCTGTCATCATCCTTCATGCCTTCTACCCTCGTTTCCTTCGCTGTCCTCTTTTGTGAAGAAGAGACTCTCTCTCTCTCTCTCTCTCTCTCTCTCTCTCTCTCTCTCTCTCTCTCTCTCTCTCTGTATCTCTCTCTCTCTGTCTGTCTGTCTCTCTCTCTTCTCTCTCTCTTTCTCTCTCTCTCTCTCTCCTCTATCTCTCTCTGTCTGTCTCTCTCTCTCTCTCTCCCTCCTCTCTCTCTCTCTCTGTTTTCCTCTCTCTCTCTCTCTCCTCCCTCTCTCTCTCTCTCTCTCTCTCTCTCTCTCTCTCTCTCTCTCAGCCTTCCCTAACAGTTTATTCAATTGCCTCGTTTCATTGTTTGTGGCCGTTTGCTTGAACGAGGCAAATTTTCTCGGCAAATTTGCGCCTGACGAGATGGACTAACTCATTCAGCGCTTACTCTGTCTGTCTGTCTGTCTGTCTGTCTGTCTCTGTCTCTCTCTCTCTCTCTCCAAACTGGGTTAGGGGGAGTGGGAGGGAGAAAGGGGAGACAAGGCAGTTAAGTATGGGTGGAGGTGGAGGAATGGGGGGGGGGGAGAGGAAAGTCAGTGTCTCTCAGTCCTTTCGCGAGTAAGGGAA
>JADBJO010001168.1:222500-225000 GCA_016801955.1 Conus betulinus
ACACACACACGCGCGCGCGCGCGCGCGCGCGCGCGCACTCACACAGGCACACGCTCACACATACAGAGAGACAGACACACTCACACACACACACATACACACACACTCACACGCACGCACGCACACGCACACACACATAGAGAGAGAGAGAGAGAGAGAGAGAGAGAGAGAGAGAGAGAGAGAGAGAGAGAGAGAGAAGGTTAACATGTGACGGAGGTGGAGGGTGGAGGTGGGATGAAAAAAAGGGAGAAGACTGTGAGGTTCATACAATTATCTTACCTGGCTGCATTCTTCGCAACAATTTTTACTGGTTGTGAGCTCTTTGGTATAATTCTTACTGGCAATAAATACTGTAGAATAATCCTCGCTGACTGCGAACTCTTCACAATGATTCTCACTGTCTGTAAAGTTTTTACAATAATACTGACTCTGAACTCTTCAGAATAGTTCTCACTGTAATATCTTTACAAAAATCCTCAAGGACTCTGGAACTCTTGACAATGATTGTACCTAGCTGTGACATCTTTGCACTAATCCTCACGGACCATGAACTCGTTCGTGCTCTAGATTACTCGTGCAAGTTCAGCATTACTCATTCATGCTCAGCAGCACACGGGTCATGCTCAGCAGTAATCTATCAAGCTATTACTCGTTCATGCTCAAGATTACTCGTTCGTATTCAGCATTAATCATGTATGCTCGATCATGCTCAAAATTACTCGTTCAAGCTCAGCATTTCTCATTCATGCTCAGCATCATTCGTTAATTCTCATGTTCATGCTTATAACTACTTTTTTTATGGGCAGCACTACTAATTATTGGTCAGAACTACTCGATTTTGTCCAGCATTACTCGTTCATGCTCAAAACTACTTGTTCATGCTCAACACTCCTCATTCATGCTCAGCACAACTCGCTCATGCTCAGCGTTACTCGTTTATGCTCAGTATTGCTCTTTATTAATCATTAGTATTTAGCACGACTCCTTCATCCTCAGCATCGTCACCACTCGTTCGGGCTCAGTATCAGTATTGTTCGTTCTCAGCTCTACTCGTTCATGCTCAGCAGTACTCATTCATGCTCAGTATTACTCATTCGTGCTGAGCACCGCTCGTTTATGCTCAGCATTACTCGTTCATGCCCACATTATTTATTCATGCTCAGCTCTAGTCGTTCATGTTCAGCAACGCTCGTTTATGTTCAGAATTACTCGTTAATACTCAGCGTGTCTCGTCCATGTTCAACACTACTCGTTCATGCTCAGCATTATTCGTTCATGTTCAGCACTACTTGTTCATGGTCAAAACTACTCGTTCATGGTCAAAACTACTCGTTCATGGTCAAAACTACTCGTTCATGCTCAGCTCTACTCGTTCATGCTCAGCACAACTCATTCATGCTCAGCACTATTCGTCCATCCTCGGCATTATTCATTCATGCCCATCACCCCTCGTTCATGCTCAGCACGGATGGTTCATTCTCAGCACTACTCGTTCATGCTGAGCTCTACTCGCTCATGCTGAGCTCTACTCGTTCATGCTCAGCGCTACTCGTTCATTCTCAGCTCTACTCGTTCATGTTCAGCGACACTTGTTCATGTTCATCACTGCTCGTTCATGCTCAGCATTACTGGTTCATGCTCAGCACTACTCGGTCATGCTCAGCATTAGTGTTTCATGCTCAGCACTACTCATTCATGTCAGCAGTACTCATTCATGCTCAGTAACACTTGTTCATGCTCAACACTACTCGTTCTTGCTCAGCATTACTCGTCTTGCTCAGGTCATGCTCAGCATTACTCGTTCATGCTCAGCTCTACTCGTTCATGCTCAGTAACACTTATTCATGCTCAGCACTACCTGTGCATGCTCAGCATTACCCGTTCATGCTCAGCACTACTCGTTCACGCTCAGCATTACTCGTTCATTCTCAGCACTATTTGTTTGTTCATGCTTAGCACTATTTGTTTGTTCATGCTTAGCACTATTTGTTTGTTCATGTTCAGCACTACTCGTTCACGCTCAGTACCGATTGTTTGTTCATGCTCAGCACTGTTTTGTTGTTCATGCTCAGCACTGTTTGTTTGTCCATGCTCGGCACTGTTTGTTTATTCATGTTCAACACTGTTTTGTTTGTTCATGCTCAGCACTATTTGTTCATGCTCAGCATTGTTTGTTTGTCCATGCTTAGCACTGCTTGTTTTGTCCGTGCTCCGCACTGTTTGTTTGTTCATGCTCAGTGCCCTTTGTTTGTTTGTTCATGCTCAGCACTGTTTGTTTGTCCATGCTCAGCACTATTTGTTCATGCGCAGCACTATTTGTTCATGCTCTGCACTGTTTGTTGATGCTCAGCACTGTTTTTTTCTTGTTCATGTTCAGCATTATTTGTTCATGCTCAGCACTATTTGTTCATGCTGAGCACTGTTTGTTTGTTCATGCTCAGCGCTGTTTGTTTGTTTGTTCATGCTCAGCACTGTTTGTTTGTTCATGCTCAGCACTATT
>JADBJO010001168.1:242500-247500 GCA_016801955.1 Conus betulinus
AGGTCTTGTTTTGCGAAATATGTGGAATTAGCATATGAGGCAATGAACAGCGCATCACGCTGATATTATGGGATTGCGCCTTTCCTTGTCCTAGTCACTGACTGACAAGATGACAGACCCTCTTCCACAATCTTTCCGCAGTAAAACCATATCTGACCTATCTTTTCCAAGGTACTCCTGGACCTGCCTGACTTCAGAGAAAATGTTTCTGGAATCAGGGAGTAGAAACATGGTGGTTGGATCACATTGGAAATTGATGTTGTGGATTCGATTGTGCAGCCCAGCTCTTTAGAACCACGGATGAATGCTATGTACAAATTTTACGCGATGTAACATTACATGTCAGTTTAACGCCATGTAACATTACATTTAGTTTAAGAACGCGTTGTAACATTACATTTAGCTTTAACGCGATGTGACATTACGTTTAGTTCAACGCAATGTAACATTACGTTTATGTAAACGCTATATAGCATTACATTTAGTTTAACACAATGTAACATTACATTACTTTAACGCAGGGTAACGTTACGTTTAGTTTCACGTACTGTAACATTACCTTTTTAGTTTACGCAAGGTAACATTACCTTTAGTTTCACGGAATGTAACATTACATTTGGCTGAACGCAATGTAACATTACGTTTAGTTTAACGCAATGTAACATTACGTTTACATTACGCAATGTAACATTATATTTACTTTAACGCAATGTAACATTACATTTACTTAAACGCAATGTAACATTACATTTACTTTAACGCAATGTAATTACATTTAGTTTAACGCAATGTAACACTGTATTAGTTCTACGCAATGTAGCATTGCATTTAGTTTAACGCCGTGTAGCATCACATTTAGTTTACACCAAGTCGACTGTGCGGCCCAGCTCTTGGGAACCAGGAGGTAATATGACGCAGACATTTGACTCAATCAGAAGACTCTATTTACTTTAAACCAAATGACTCCACTCTACTATCGCTCTCAGTTCTTTGCGCCTCTTCGGAAAACTTGTCCGTTAGTAAAGCATTGTCAGGTGAGAGATCCAAGCAAAGCGAAGCGTAGGCCGCCTACTTGGTCTACATTGCTTCTGCCTACTTTGGCTTTTGGAAAGTTCTATTTGGCCAAAGTCGTATAGTATGAGTCAACAGACACTGTTTCGTGCCGAAGCAAGTGTCATCACGGTGTCTTCTGTGTCTGTCGTGTGACATACTTTAGGTCCGGCTCACAGTTTCGCCGCTGCCTTCACCCACCGGCGCATGCGCAGGGTCTGAGCGGCATTCGTCTTGCGATGCAGACACTGGCTAAGGGGGGGGGGGGTGGGGGGGGGGGAATCTACCGTTCCTCATTAATTATTCACGACGCGTTTGACAGCTATAGTTGTATGACGCGTACGTTGACCACGGATTTCGCCCGCGCAATCCAACTCTGCAAGTAAGTTTCTATCTAGTCTTAAAGTGAGGTTGGCTGCAGGTGGAAATTAAAACAGACTTAAAAGAAAAATTAACATTCCCCCCCAAAAGAAAGCGAGAAAGAAATTACAAGACAATTAGTTTGTAATTTGTGTTATCGCTTTCGTTCGGCGGAAGAGTTTTTTTTTTTTCTTTTAAGTGAGTTTGATATATTTGTTTGCGACAGGATTTCGTTCCCTACTTCCTTTCTTGCCAACAACCAATCAGAAGCCAAACACTCAGCGGGAGACTTCTTACAGTTGAATTTCATGCTAGCTTTTTGCACCTTTTAATTATCTGTCAGGTTTCATTCAGATTTGTTCATTGTCACACAGCTGTCTTCACTGCGCAGTGCAAAAGGAATTTTGTGAGAAAACACTGCTATGTTCGAAGAATCTTTTTTTTTTTTTTAGGTCATCAAGTTGAAATTTAGTCATTAGGTCACTCAACCCGGGTCCGACTCACCACGTTTTTTGTACTCTCAGTTCGTATAGAACAGGGAGTACTTTACAATGGGAACGAAGACATGCAGTGTGTGTGTGTGTGTGTGTGTGTGTGTGTGTGTGTGTGTGTGTGTGTGTGTGTGTGTGTGTGTGTGTGTGTGTGTTTAATGTGATATTAGACAAGGGTGTGTGTGTGTGTGTGTGTGTGTGTGTGTGTGTGTGTGTGTGTGTGTGTGTGTGCGCGCGCTTGTGTGTGCCTGTGTGTGTGTTCGAGTGTGTCGTGCTGCGTGCGTGTGCGTGAGTGCGCGCGTGAGTGTGTGTGTGTGTGTGTGTGTGTGTGTGTGTGTGTGTGTGTGTGTGTGTGTGTGTGTGTGTGTGTGTGTGATGAGGAGAAACTCTAAGTAAGAATTAAACTGTAAAAAAAAAAAAAAAAAGAAAAGAAAAAAAGAAAAAGACATCAAAAGTAAAACAACAACTGTACAAAATAAGATCATGAAACAGCAATTACAGGATTGAGCCAACTGGGCTTAACATAAGAATTCGTACAAAATTTAAAAGAGACATGGTATCCTGGAATATGCACTTTGAAGCATCCTTTCTAAATTCTGACAAATCGGAATCAAAGTAGGGGCAAAAGTATAGAACGTGTGTTGTTGTACAATTATCAAGGGCGCCGCAAGCACATCGAATATTCTTGACATATTTTGTTCTGAATGCATTATTTTCAACCGAAATAATAAGGAGAGACGTTGTTTACTGTGTCTTGGATATAATGAAAGTACTTGAATGATCTTTCTGAAAATTTGTAGGTATGTTCATTGTGGGTCACATATGATGCCCGATGTGTTATTTTAACCCTTATAGCCGTTACTAACAGCTATAATGGGCCCATAACGGTTTTTCTTCTTTATGGAATATCTCAGAAAGTACTTGGCCGATCTTTCTGAAAATGTGTAGGTATTTGGGTCACAGATGATGGCCGATGTTAACAGAATAGTCGTTACTAACGGCTATAACGGCCCAGAACGGTTTTTTTCCTCTTTATAGAATATCTCACGCGTATTCAAGATACACTGGGAGTACGTTTATATGCTTTGCATCTTGTTTTTTTCTTTTTCTTTGTTGCTGCTTACGATTTGTATAAACTTAAAGAATATATAAGCCTATCATACTCAACCGATCAGATACATCCCATACCATGACATGTAACATTGTTTTTCTCTTTATCAGATGATACATTTTCATTTTCCTTTTAGAAATTTTATTTTGAAATAGAATGCAAACAACATTTTTTCGCGCTGTATAATGCGATATACTTGTTATTTTTTACTTTAAAGAGATCTTTTTCGTCAAGTATCAAAACACTTCTGTATAGAATTAGCTGTCGCGCGCGTGTTCTCATTTCAGGACGAGCTGTATATTAATTACCAAAAACATGTTTCGTGAAACTTGCATTAAAAGCCAACGAACGTTGAGTTGATAGACACGTGACTGCACCTCGCTTGAAAATCAAAAATCAAACGACAGATGGACAGGCTCACTTGAACATCTCAACATGGTAACAGGGTTTGTTTGTGATCGATTTGTCCCATCCCATGGCCACTTGACTCACCAACCATCAGACAGACAGACAGACAGCAGAAAGACCAGAGGGGACCAGAGACTGGAGGGGGGAAGAGAGGGGGTGGGAGGGAGAGGAGAAGGAAGAGGTTGGGTTGGATGAGGGCTTGGAGGGGAAGCGGGGGGGGGGGGGGGGGGGGGGGGGGGATTGTGATTCGCCCTTTCCCATTTTTTCGCCCTGATGTCATTTTGGCCCGTGTCATTTCGCCTTGATGTCATTTCACCCTGTGTCATTTTGCCCTATGTCATTTCGTCCTGTGTGACTTCGCCCGTATCATTTTGCCCCATGTCATTTCGCCCTGTGTGACTTCGCCCTGTGTCATTTTGCCCCGTATTATTTCGCCCCATGTCATTTCGCCCTGTGTTACGTCGCCCTGTGTCATTTCGCCTCGTGTCATTTCGCCCTGTGTGACTTCGCCCCGTGTCGTTTCGCCCCATGTCGTTTCGTCCTGATGTCATTCTGTCCTGACGTCATATCGCCCCGTGTTATATCGTCCTGTGTTATTTCGCCCATATCATCTCGCCCCGTGTCATCTCGCCCTGTGTCATTTCACCCCATGTCATCTCGCTCCGTGCATTTCGCCCCGTGTCATTTCGCCCCATGTCATTTCGCCCCGTGTCATCTCGCCCTTTGTCATTTTGTCCTGATGTCACTTCGCCCCGTGTCATTTCGTCCCGTGTCATTTCGTCCTAATGTCATATCGCCCCGTGTTATTTCTCTCCGTGTCATTTTGCCCCATGTCATTTTGCCCCTTGTCGTTTCGCGCCCTGTGTCATTTCGCCCCGTGTCATTTTGCCCTGTGTCGCTTACTTTAGAGATGGATCTCCAACGGATGACGAAGAATTCTCATACAACAGTGTTTTTCCAAAGGTACCCACACGTGAATTCCCCTACCCCCCCCCCCCCCCCCCCCCCCCCTGTTTCTTTTTCCTCTCCGGTTAGAGAAATCAGACTAAGGTTCACTTCTTATAGATCAGTTAGAACACCTCGAAAGACATTTTGGTGGTGCTGTCTTTTTTTCTTTCTTTTTTTTGAACGCCTGTAGTGAATCTTTCATTTGGAGTAAATCTACCAGCCAGTTATCCGATCATCTCGGACTTTGCAGGCAACCCTGTGACTATTTCTGGACGCACTTGCGACATTCTAAACGTCAATGGTCATGCAGTAAGGATTAGTTTTATACATAGACACTGCTGTAGCATTCCACGATTTTAAATATAAAATCTAATTTGGATCTAACATTTGATTTTTTTTTTTTTGCCTTCTGTTTCTTAATTGATGTTGGTGGTGGTAGTGGTGGTGATGGTGTTGATGGTGGTGGTGGTGATTATAACGGTGAGGGGTGTTTTAAGATGCATTCTGGCTGACTCCAAACTTATAAATTAATTGAGATGAAATTCAGGACTGATTTAGGCGATCCCTGGCTGACGCAAGGGCCGGAATCAATACGTCACAGGGCTTGAAAGCCGATGCCAGATAAGAGGGTA
>JADBJO010001168.1:260000-262500 GCA_016801955.1 Conus betulinus
AAAAATTCATCCGCCAGTCAGAGTCGTGATTATTGCCAGTCCATTTTCTCTTCCTTGCGAAAGAGGTTCCTTGTAGTTCCCCATCCCCATCCCCTCCTCTCTCTCTCTCTCTCTCTCTCTGTCTCTCTCTCTCTCTGTCTCTCTCTCTGTCTCTCTGTCTCTCTCTCTCTCTCTGTCTCTCTCTCTCTCTGTCTGTCTCCTCTCTGTCTGTCTCTCTCTGTCTCTCTCTCTGTCTGTCTGTCTGTCTGTCTGTCTGTCTGTCTGTCTGTCTCTCTCTCTCTCTCTCTCTCTCTCTCTCTCTCTCTCTCTCTCTCTCTCTCTCTCAATGCCCTTGTGATCTCTTGTCAATGTCTGGCTCCAGTCGATGCGAAGGCTGCCCATGAAGGCTAAGGTACAGACCTAACTGGGAGAAGTCTAACATCTCGTCCATGGTACTGATTGGCCACGCGCCACAATTACGATTTTGCTCCAGAGCACTATGAAATAAACGTATGCATTTTGAGGCCTAGCATAAATTTGAGTCAGCACTTCAAATCAAACTGGTAATTGATCAAAAGAACAACCACCCACCAATCGTTTCACCTATTTCGGGTGGATTTCCGCCGAAGACGTCATTCACAATCTTCAAAGACATGGCCTTCCCGTGTCTGACTGTCACATTTCAGGCCTTTACACTCACCCGTGAGCCTATCTTTGCGCCAGTTGGTATTCCCCAAACAGTCCCATTCCTTTGATTTTAGTCCGTCTGTCTGGAACCACCTGGCTTGTCCCTTGATGGGCGTATGAAAAAAAAACGAGGAGAATCAACTTTCAGACACACTAAAAAAAAATTATCAAAACAATCTAATTGTGCCTTAACTTTCAGACACATTAAAGATTCTCAAAACATCTCATTGTGCCAGTCTATAAATACTCCACTAGTTCATCCTTTTCAGATACACTAAAAAAAAAAAAATTCTCAATACAATTTAATTGTGCCTCAACTTTCAGACACATTAAAAGCTCTCAAAACAATCTAATTGTGCCAGTCTATAAATACTCTACTCCTTAAGCAAGGCCAGGGCGCATTGATTTTTTGGTGTATAGCCATTGCTCTGGACGAGAAAATGCTGGTGCTGAGACCCGTTAAGAACGAACCGGGTGTGGCTGCGTCTGTGAGAGCGGCACGATGGTAACACCACTGAGAGAATGAGACAGAAAAGAAAACAGCAGTAGTTACAAAGTGTAGTAGTTTGTCTACACATACCCTCTGTGTCTCTTGCTCTCCTTTCCAGCAAATGGACCAAGGTGGACGAATTGTTTGAACTGCCCGGCCGTCCATTTGTGCCAGGACATAGATTGATGGTGATGGTAATGGATAGGGGATGGCATGGGAAGATTGGGATTGTGCGGGATAATGGTGGCTTTTGTGCCCCCCCCCCCCCCCCCCCCCCCCCCCTGGGGGCGGATTGGGTGTGGGGATGATGATGGCGTTGGCGACAGTTGCGCTGTTGGCGTTGGTGATGATGATAACGGTGATAACGGGGAATGTTGTGGTTGAAACGGTGGTGGATGGCGTGTCCGATGTCTGTGTAATATGAACCGGAGGAACGTTCAGTCAGTGACTGGCTAGAGAAGATCGCGGCTTGTGTGTGTGTGTGTGTGTGTGTGTGTGTGTGGGTGTGTGTGTGTGTGTGTGTGTGTGTGTGTGTGTGTGTGTGTGTGTGTGTTTGTGTGTGTTTGTGTGTGTTCTTGTCTGTTTCTCTATGGCCCCTGTGTGCGTGTTTTCAAGCACGCATTTACATACACACACACATACGCGCGCGCGTGCGCGCGCGCACACACACACACACACACACACACACACACACACGCGCGCGCGCGCGCGTACACACACACAGAGCGCGTGCCATGCACAGGCACACAAAACACACACACACACACACACACACACACACACACACACACACACACACACACACACACACACACACACACACACACACACACACACACACACACACACACAACACACACACACACACACACGCACACTGACTGACTGACTGACTGAAACCATTTACTGTCAGATTAACATATTGTTGTACTGACAAGCACACACACACACACACACACACACACACACACACACACACACACACACACACACACACACACACACACACACACACGTGAAGCAGGGATTCTGGAAGCAGCCACCACTGGCTTTGAGCTCCGTTGATAAATGTGTTCCGTCATCTGCACTTGCCGCGGAAAAACGCCCTGAAGGCAGGTGGCCTACTTTGCCCTAGTCTGTGGCTAAGTCGGTGCCCTGTCGGTCTTGAAATAATGCCAGCATTGGTTGGTTTGGTTTGGTCGCTGATAGCTCTAGCTAGCTCTCTCTCTCTCACTGATAGGTTTGGTCGACAGGTGCCGCTTCTATTCATCCTCTCTTTGTAATGGGTTATGTCAGGGGGATCGATAGGGGTGTGTGTGTGTGTGTGTGTGTGTGTGTGTGTGT
>JADBJO010001168.1:272500-275000 GCA_016801955.1 Conus betulinus
GCTTACAAAGTTTGGTTACACATAAAATTATAAACCGTTATTGCAAAAAGGGAAACAATTTCCATTTACTGGAAGAAAAACTCGACAGCACGGTGGTTATTTCCCTTATCGGACTTGACCACGGACAGACAGACAGACACAGACAGCATTTCTTCGTTCCCATTGTAAAGTACTCCCTGTTCTATAAGAACTGGGAGTACAAAAAAACAAACGAACAAACAAAGACACAAACGAAATGTTCTTTATAAACGTTATATCATTAACCGGGAGCTGCTGGTTATCAGAGGTTATAGCCCTTTTTTTCTCGTTCTTTGCGCTGGTCAGTAAAAGTTGTTTTCCTTGCTAAGCGAAGCGTTTGGTCCGTGTCCACGGTTACAGATTAAGCCTTAAACGCGATATATTCTATTCTACACTCAAAGTTGTACCTGGCTTTTGTCAGAAGATTAGCTATTACCAAACCATATTCATCGCACAGTCCATCCCTTGATGAGGCAGATCATTGTCTTCGCCATTTGATTTCACAGCATGATCCACGTAACCCTTCATTTATCAGTTCTCTTGCAGATTTTTCACACACAGATCCTTGTGCTCTACCAATGACGTAGAAAAACAAGAATGCACAATTCTGCTAAACTTGCTAATATATATTGCACTGAACTAATTTACTGACCACAAATTCCAGGATGAATCGTCTTTTTGACATTCAGAATTAAAAAAAAAAAAATTCTCACAGAGGTATGGCGATTTTCACCAATAGAAAACAGCGTTCTCACTACTTTGTTGTAATCCCGACCTCTGACCTGTATTGTGGGCCACCATCTTGCTTTCGGTAACAATGTGGGTCATTGATGATGAGCCCGTGTTTGATGTGAACGTTGCAGAATTGCGACGCATATTAGAAGCAATGGAAACCAAAGTAACCCATGACAAAAAGCACTTTCCAGTTGTTAATTCAGCGCGAAGTTGACAAGGCAATTTATGTTGTTAATAGCCCAGCCGACCGCCAAGAGCCATACCGTCATGACACAGTGAGAAGATAAATGATCGATCGCTGAAATGAAGGATCGTACATGCAGACTCGCTGTGTGACTGGACAGCGACAGTCAATGTACGTTATGGTCTTGACGACTCATGTATTTTCTTCCTTCTTTTCGATAAATGAACACTCGTTCTGGCTTTATTTTAGAGATAATCCTTGTCAGTTATGACTAGTATATCCTGAAAAATTCAATCTTGTTTTTGATTCCATCTCAGTTCAAATTGAATGTTAGTGTGTACTACATTTGCAGAAACTGCGAGCTTGTGATGTTGTTCGTGTTCCGTCGTTTTCTGTCCGTACCCCAAAGACATTACCCATGAATTTTCTGGCAGTGCTTGAGCAACGCTTGATCCCATTTGCCTCTGTAGGCGCCAATGTCATTTTTCTTCCTGTTCTGATCCACTGGTCCCACTGGATCATCCATCATTCAGCACAGAACGCTGGTCCCCCCGAGGCTGAAACTGCTATCATCTACAACAGCTTCGCTCACCTCCATGACATGCCGTGCAGGGGTCAGTGGTTTGGACCTGAGTTCTCGTCCCTCTTCCCTGACTTCAGGACCTTCTCATGCGAAGCAGGAATGCAGGGCACAGGCCCACGAAACAGAGGAGAATGGGATTGTCTGAAAGCTGCACTTTCATTTCGTTTTAATTTCGAAAACAAAATCAGTGATGAAGTCGATGTAAGATGATATTGATGACACACAAACGCAGTCACTCATATTCAGAAAATTCTGCTAGATTTTTCTGCTGAACTCTTGATTTCCCTGACAGTCGTTCTGTATGATGTACCTTTTTTGTATGGATCTCAGGATTAACATATGCACTTGTCTGCTCATATTGTGGCACTAAGTATTCGTTCGTATCTTTTAAGATATCTCCTTTTCTACACATATTGTTCACCAGTTTCTGGTCTTCTTTCAGCGATAGGTCAATACTGTTATCGTGTGCCATCGTGTACAGGTGGAAATGGAGGACACGTATAAACATCGCATGCATCCTATGTGAGAAACTGGAGGAATAAATGAGATAAATGAAAAAGAGTGACTGATATTTGAATGGTACGGGAAACGACTGAAAGAGCGCCAGTAGGCTGCTCTTCGGCCGGCTCTACATGGGTAGGCAGCCCGTTGAGTGAGTGAGGTAGTGTGTTTATTGTAAAGCGCTTAGAGCTTGGTCTGTGACCGAGGATAGGTGCTATATAAATACCCAATATAATAGTAAATCTCTGTGCAGTGATTTGTGTATGGGCATTAAATCGGTTCATTTCCCACTCCAGATCTTCAACAGAGTCTGCCTGATTCCAGATGAAGTTTGCCTGATCCTATATCTGTTGGTCCCGTTCTGTATCAACCGTGATTCAGCCGGGAATACAAAGCGTTCTCTTCCTCACGAGAAAGGTAGAGTTTTCTTTGCCTCCTTAGGATATTCGGCATGTCATTCTTTTACTAGTGTCAAAACA
>JADBJO010001168.1:280000-287500 GCA_016801955.1 Conus betulinus
ACCGCTGGCACGGCGCCTTCACGTAGACATGTGTGCGGGCTACACCTACCCACAGCCCGTCAACACACCAACTAAAACTGCGAAGTTGTGTCACACACATGCATGCGCGCGCGCGTGTGTACACACACACACACACACACACCACACACACACACACACACACACACACACACACACACACACACACCCACACGCACACCACACACGCACACACACACACTCACACACTCACATACACACGCCACACACGCATGCACACACACATACACACACGCACCGCACGCACTCACTCACGTATAATACGTACATACACGTTCATACGTATGCGCGGGACGCAGGAACGCACACACAACTCACACACACACACGCACAGAGAGAGAGAGAGAGAGAGACGAGAGCGAGAGAGAGAGAAGAGGGAGAGGAGAGAGAGAGAGAGACAGACAGACAGACAGACAGACAGACAGAGACCAGACAGAGAGAGAGAGGTACGGACAGACGGTACGGACAACAGGTAGACAAACAGACGAACAGGCAGACAGACAGAAATCCAGACCTGACTGTACATACAGAGAGATAGACAGAACCGGGGGTCCGGCAGACAGACAGGCACACTGACAGACAGACAGGACAGACAGTGTACATGCCGAAGCAGAAAGCTTCCGAAAGGGCAAGCCTCTCATTTCCGGACATCAGTTCACACCGAAATAGAACAGGGGCAAGAACGTCGGGCACAGACAGTTGGAACAGCAGGGTGATCAGACCAGGACAGAAAGAGAGAGGGAGAGAGATAGGGGGGGGAGGAAGAGAGCGAGGGAGGGCGGGAGAAGAAAGAGGGAGAGGGAGAGAGGGAGGGCGAGAAGAGAGAAGAAGGCAACTAGGAGATCGAGAGAGAGAGTAGTGGGTGAGAGAGGGAGAAAGAGGAGAGAGATGGGAGAGAGAGAGAGAGAGAGGGAGAGAGAGAGATTGCGAGGGAGACACCACACACACACACACACAAACACACACATGGGGGCACGCAACGCACACACACACACACACACCACACACAGGAGAGACAGCAGAGAGGAGGAGAGGGGGAGCTCGAGAAGAGGGAGAGAGATAGAGAAGGAGAGAGAGAGTTTGGTATCTATATAGTATTCGTTTAGAGGGACTGATGATGGGTTAAGAGTAGACAGAGGGTGGCTATTGTAGGGAGAGAGTGGTACGAGAGCGAGACCGTGCACACGAGAGAGATTAGAGAACGTGAAGAGAGGGAAGTGATGAAGGAGAGGAGGTTGGTTAGAGTATAGAGGTGGTGGAGAGAGACGATATAGGAGTATGATAGAGTAAAGAGTGGTGTTAGAGGAAAAAAATATAGAGAGGGAATAGAGATGGGATATGGAAGAGTATAACCTGTCGTGGATACTGAGAATGATAGTGGATAGATAGAAATACAGTATATAGAGAGAGAAATGAGGTAGATGAGATAAGATAGATAGAATATTCAGATATAAAAAAGAGAAGGGGATAGAGTATAGTTAGAGATAAGATCTACATAGAGAGGAGAGATCGATAATGATTACAGCATAAGTTTCCAATTTCAGCGCTGACTGAGAATTTATTGTTGATATATTGATTAAGTCATTATTCTTAATTAAGGCTTAGAAAGATAGAGGAGAGATATATTAGGAGATGATAGTATATAAGAGAGAGATAGATATAGAGTATATATAGAGATAGATGAATCAGGTGTCCTGTGGGGGGTTAAATGGTGTTATGGGGTGGGTAATTCAGGAGGACTGTTAGTCGATCAAGCAAGCGACGAGCAGTAAGTTTTTATTAAGTGCTAATGATGAATTTTAGGTGTATATCTGTAAAAGTACACAAGTGAGGAGGTCAGAAGCGGGAGGAGGAGGAGCCAGGAAGAATAATAAGAAGAGAAGAAGCGATTAAGAAAGAAGAGCCAATGACTAGAAGAAGAATAAAGAAAGAAGAGAGGCGGAGGAGAGGAGAAGGCGCCAGGGGCAGGAAGGAGGAGGAGGAAGAGAAGAAGATAAGAAGGAGGACGAGCGGAGGAAAGGAATGAGGAAAGTAGAGATGAAGGACAGGATGCAAACGGAAGAAGAAGACGACAATGCCGAGTTACGATGATTGGTGCGGTTTTTTGTAACACTTGCAATAGCTGGCTCCAGCCTATAGCGACTTCCAAGACTCTGTGTTTCTCCTCCAGCATTCCTTCACGCACAGAGCCCCATCACCTTATCCAGCATACTGCCTCATGCCATCTTTTTCTTTCTACCCACTGATTCACAGACACACACCCCCACACACACACCACACACACACACAACACAACACACACACACACCCACACACACACCCACACACACAGCACACACACACACACCCCCACTACGCACGCACACACACCCACAACACCACACCTATAACACATACACTCACCCTACAGCACACACACACCACACACAACACACACAACACACACACACCACACACACACAACACACACACACACACACGTTAACGCACCGCACACAGATTACACACAAACCTACACACAGCACACACACTACACGACAACACACCACACCACATCACACACACACACACACATCTCACACTAATCGTTTTTATTACAAACATGCACTGCAACTGTTACACAAACGTCCGCGTTACATTACTTTAAGCCCATTCTTCTCGCACACATTCCATTTCCATGTACAAAGGCCTATGTGCGTGCTTGGACACTACCACTGACATACATGTAAAACATCCGACATGATACAGCACAGACTTTCTACACATGCCATATATACACAACACCCAACGCATGCACGCACGCACGCCAGCACTCACGCACCCCACACACACACCACACACACACACCACACACCACACACACACACACACACACACACACACCACATCACACATCTGCAACCCACAACACACCACACAGACACACACTTTACCCCGTGGTGACCTTTGGTTGACTAGCACTTTTGAGTAACATGTCGTGTGTTTCTGGGGGGGGGGGGGTTCGTTTCCTTCGTGTCTTTTCGTCCCTGAAGCGCGTCTGTTGTTTGTATGACGGATGAGTAATACGTTTGCCTCATCTGCTTTTGATGGCTGTTTTGCGTGTTGGTTTGTTATTGGGAAAGAAACAGTACAATTCTGTCTGTATTGCTACAAGGGATGACGCTAGACACCTGCGCAAACACACATTTAACCTCGTTTTGCTGAGGCAGCTCTTATGACCTGAACAATCTTCTTCTTGCTTCTCTTTTTCCCTTCTCTTTCTTTCTTCTTCTTCTTCTTCTTCTTCCTTCTTCCTGTCTTCTTCTTCTTCTTTTTTTTTTCTCTTGTTCTTCTTTCCTGTTTTTTTCTTTCTTTTTTTTTTTCTTTTCTTTTTTCTTTTCTGTTTTCTGCTCTCTGCTTTGTTCTGTCTCTTTCTTCTTTCTTTCTTCTTCTTCTTGCATCTCCTCTCTTTCTCTTCCTCTTCTTTCCTTTCTTCCTTTTCCTTCTTCTAACATTGTCCCTTCTCTTCTTCCTCCTTTTCTTCCCTTCTTTCTTGTCCTTCTTCTTTTTTTTTTCTTTCTTCTCGTCTGCTTCTTCTATTCTTCCGTTTCGCTTCTTCTTTCTTTTTCTGTGTTCTTTTCTTCTTTTCTCTCTTCTTGCTTCCTTTCTTCTCTTCTTCTTCTCTTCTCTTTTTTTCCTTACCTTCTTTCTCTTTCTTTCTTCCTCTTTCTCTCCTTTTTTCCTCCTTCCTCTTCTTCTGCTCTTCTCTTTCTTCTCTTTCCCTTCTTCTTTTCTTCCTTCTCTCTTTCTCTTTTTCTTCTCTTCTTCTTCTTCTTTCTTCTTCCCCCCTGCTGCTGATTCCTCTTCCTCTTTCTCTCTCTTCTTTTTGTCCCCTTCTTCTTCTGCCCTTCTCTTTTCGTTTTCTTGCTTCTGGTTCTTCTGTCTTCTTCTTTCTTTTTCGTCTTCTTTCCCTTCCCCTCCTTCTTCTTCTTCTCTTTCTTTTCCTCTCTTTTCTCTGCTTCTTCTTCTTCTTACGGTCTCCTCCTCTTTTCCTTTCCTTCTTCTTCTTACTTTTCTCTTCTTCGCTTCTTCCTCTTCTCTTCTCTTTCTTGCTTTCTCCTCTTTCTCTTCTTCTTCTTCTTCTTCTCTTTTTCTGTTCTTTTCTCTTTCTTCTCTCTTCTTTCTCCTCTCCTCCTTTCCTCTTGCTCTTCCTTTTCTCTTCTCTTCTTACTGTTTCTCTTCTCTTCTTTCTTCTTCTCTTCTTCTTCTTCTTCTTTCTTCTCTTCTCTTGCCTTTTCTTCTTCTTTCTTTCCTTTCCTTCTTTTTTCTTCTCTTCTTTCTCTTTCTTCTCTCTCTTTCTTTTTTCTTCCTTCTTTCTTTCCTTTTCTTTTTCTCTTCTGCTCTTCTGGTCTCTCTCTTTCTTTTCTTTTTCTTTTTTGCTCTTTTTCTCTTTTTTTTCTTCTCTTTTGTTCTTTTTTTTTTTTTTCCTTCTTACTCTTTTTTTCTTTTCTTTTTTCTTCTGTTTTCTTTCTTCTTCTTTTCTTTCTTTCTTGTTTCCTTTCTTTTCTTTTTCTCCTCTTTTTTTTTTCTTTCTTACTTTTTTTTGTGGTTGTTTCTGTTCTCTCTTCCTTTCTCTTCTTCTCTTTGGCTTCTTCTCTCCTCTCCTCTCCCTCCCCGTGCCTCTCCTCCTTCCTCTGCCATCGTCACTCTCCCTCTCATCTCTCTCCCTCCCCTCCCCCTCGTCCAGCTCCCCTCCCTCTCTCCCTCATCTCCCCGCCCAACCTCTCTCTTCCCCCTTCTCTCCATCTCCTCTCCCCCTCTCCTCTCTCTCTCTCTCTCTCTCTCCCTCTGTCATGTGTGTGTGTGTGTGTTTGTGTTGTGTGTGGGTGTTGATGTGTGTGTGTGTGTGTGTTTGTCGTGGGTGTGTGTGTGTATATGAAGAGAATCTTTCTCCTCTTCTCTCTTCCTCCCCTCTCCCCTCTCTCCTACAACCGCCCCTCCCCCCCTCCCTGTTTGTCTCTTCCTTCCTTTTCTCCTCCTCTCCCCTCTATCCTTCTCTCTGTTTTCTGTTCTGCTCTTCCAAGACAGACTGACAGCAGATATAAACACGTAAAATACATTAACAACATTTCGCCGTAACATATTGTACACATAGCCTACGGAACACAGAGACAGAAACCAGAGTGTGAGAGAAAGGAAGCGAGAGAGAGAGAGAGAAGAGGAGCGAGAGAGAGAGTCAGATAGACAGACAGACAGAGGGATAGAGACAGACAGGACAGTCAGACATTTCCTGAAGTGCCAGCAGCAATTGAGAGCCCGAAAATCAGAACCAGACATAGCCGATAGAGACAACGTATGAGGAGTCCTTCCTACCCCCTTCCCTTCTCCCCCTTCCCCCAACTACCACCACCACCACCACCACCCCCACCACCACCACCAAGAAGGGGGAGAGAAGGTGATGGAAGGGGAGAGGAGAGACTGAGGAAGACTGGAGATGGTGTGAAAGGGTGGGGAAGAGAGACAGGCTGAGGGATAGGGGTTGAGGTTGGGGGGGGGGGGGGGGGAGGGGGGATTACTAACAGAGGAGATGTGATAGTACCTTGTCCTCTTATCGCGATGGCTAAGCAAAGGATAATACCCTATTTATCGCTGTGTTACGAATGAGGTAGACAGCTGTTTGTAGCGAATAGTTAGTGTAATGATGATGAGGATGGTGGTTGTGGTGGTGGTGGTGGTGGTGATGGTGGGGTGATGGTGGTGGTGATGGTGGTGGTGGTGGTGGTGCTGCTGCTGCTGCTGCTGGGGGTAACGCCGGTGTGGTTGTGGTAGGTGGTAGGTGGTGGTGTGGTGGTGGTGGTGGTGGTGGTGATGCTGCTGTTGCTGCTTGGAGTAACGTCGGTGGTTGTGGTGGTGGTAATGGTGGTGGTGGTGATGGTGGTGGTGGTGGTAGTGGTGGTGGTGGTGGTGGTGATAGTGATGCTGCTGAGGGTAACGTTTGTGGTGGTGGTGGTAGTGGTGGTGGTGTTGTTTTTTTTTCTTGTGTTTGTTTTTGTTAGTAGCAGAGGAAGTCTTTGTGGCAGAAATGGCTGAGTTGTCGAATGATGTGAGGGATGTTTCCGCCAACAAAGCGTGAATTGTCTGGTTATTGAGGCAAGATACAAATAAGTACACAAACAAAAACACACACACACACACACACACACACACACACACCACACACGCACGCACGCCGCACGCACGCACGCACGCACGCGCACGCACGCACGCACGCAAGCACGCACGCACGCACGCGCGCACGCCACACACACACACACACACACACACACACACACACACACACACACACACACACACACACACACACACGCATGATTGCTTCCCCTCCACACACACACACACACACACACACACACACACACACACACACACACACCACACACACACACACACACACACACACACCACATTTCCTATAGCTTGTTGAAACAAACATTACCCTTGATACATCTCAGGTACATGCCAGTCAGGAAAATTTACACAGTGTCATGACTTGGAATCTGTTGGGGGGGGGGGGGGGGGGGTTGGGGTGTGTGTGTGTGTGTGTGTGTGTGGTGTGTGTGTGTGTGTGTGTGTGTGGTGTGTGTGTGTGTGTGTGTGTGTGTGTGTGTGGGTTTTTTTAGAAAATTCACCGTACACAATCTTGTGACTTAAAATAGACATTAAATCACGTTCAAGCAAAATCGGTTTCTGCCCTTTTTTTTGTCCCCTTCCACCCACCACCACCCACCCCCCCTTTTTTTTTTTTTTGTGAAGGAGGGAAGGAGGGAAACCCTGTCTTACCCCTGCTCCCCTCCGTAGATCCGTGTATGTTTCCTTCAGACGTAACAAACAACAGACAGTAAAAAAGAAAAAACACAACACACTACTCCCTAGACAGCAGTCAGCATGAGAGTGTCTGGCTGTTGTTTGCACGGGATGATGATGGGTGATCGCCCCTTGTCGTTTTGACAGAGACTGACGACTTCAACTAGTACTTCTGTTCGTGTACAAGCGTGCGCTCGTGCAAGGGGGATAAGGGGGGTAATTTGACCCTGGAGATTATCTGGGCCGATGCTATTTTTAGTATACTCAAGGAAACTTAATTTGGTGGGGTTTGTTGTTCGAAATATCGCTGTGCATTATTTCCCTTCCTCGTAGAAGATGAGAGCATGACGATGTGTTGAATCGGTCGTGTTCACAATTCTGGAATTGTGTTATCGAAGTCTTGTGATGATGTGGAAGCTAGGCGTGAACATAGAAAACAAACACAACAATAAACAGACATACAGACGTTCTGGCTACAGTCATGCTCAAAGTTTTCGCCATCATTTGCTGAAACATCAAAGAAAAGGATCAGTGGAGTGGTGGAGGCCAACTCGTTCAAACGGGGATTGTGAAAAATGGCTTTTAAATCAACCCCCCTTGTTCGGGTATATTGGATGG
>JADBJO010001168.1:297500-310000 GCA_016801955.1 Conus betulinus
ATGAACTAACGACCAACCATAGTTTCAGTCTTCACTGAAGCTTGCGATCCACGGTGTAGTTTGCAGCGTTACGACAAAAAACAAAAGGACCTGACAAAGGACAAAAGAAAGCTACGAGTAAGTAGTGCATTTCTTTTGTGGGAGGCTAGGTCTAAAATCAAGGTAGCAATCAGACCTGATACTTCTTTGATGTTTGAACGATCTACTCTCAAGGGAGGGAACTCCAACTCTCAAGGGAGGGAACTCAACACGCTGTGCACGATTTGGACATGTTATTAGGGTTCTGAACTCAGAACTATTTGGAAGTGGCTGAAAGGTCGACTTTCACAACCTCTTTGTCCGAAATGCATGTGTTTATTTTTTCACAGCAGTGTGAACTTTTGAATATTTCGGCTGTACCGAATGCAAAATGTTTATTGACGAATCCAGAAAAGAAAGTACGTGAGCATATCACAAAATGATTTCAGTCACTGGAGAGTGGACAGAAACTGAGAGCTTTCGTTGTATTTTTTTTTTTCCTTTGTGCGAAAGAGTTCGCAGCAGAATATGTTGAGCGACGCGAACTTCTAGGTTTTGGCGAGGTTCGCAAAACTTCATTGAATTCGAATTGTGAGCCAACAGATCAGGCCATTGATCACAAAGAGAAGATCACGAATTTGGTTTGTGACCCAAACAGTTTGTTTCAAATAAGAACGGCCTGTAGGTACTTAACATGTAGTTCAGCTACAGACAAACACCCCTAACCTAACCCGGGTGTGTGTGTATCCATTTGCGCAACATAGGATACGCACGTTAAGAATCACGTAACCTTTGGGAACGTTTGATGAACCATAGACACTCTCACATACCCAGGTTTCACCAGAGCTATCGCCTAGCCTCTGTCCGTCATTGTAACGAAACCTTCGCAAAACTTAGGCAGACAGTTGTAGAGAGATATAAGAGAGAAGCTATCGTAGTTCTCTTCAAATATGAGGCATCAAAGTTCATCTTGAGATCAGACCCGTATTTTGTTACTGCCAGGTGAACCAATCATATTTTACTGCCAAGGTGTTATTACATGGTAGGTGAACCAAATAATCACCTGCCAGGATGTGCCATAGGTCCACATATTCCTATTTCATCACTGGGACCCCGATGATGATTGTTTCAGTCTTCGCCTGGCATTGGAAGGAGATACCACCATCAACAGTTTGGAGGTATTCTCATCAAGGATTCGAACACGATCCGACAGCATTCCAGTGCAGCCGCTGAGGGGGTATGCAAGAAAGTAAACTGAATAAATAAACACTGCAAGGAGGAAGTAAGATGCGTTAAAAAAAAACACACACACTAAACCCAAGGTGTACAGAGATATAAATAAAGAGGGAAATTATTGTGCGTCTGCTGGAAGACTCATGTAAGGAGGATGAAAGGGAGATGAAAAAAAACAAAAAAAAGGTGTCAACAGTGAGAGTGGTCAGGTGTAATGGTTAAAATAAAAACCAAGCATTGTCAGTCACAGCAGTGGTAACAGCGGCTAAGAATTGTGCACAACAGTCTCCCACGACTGACCAAACAATAATGTATTGTACAAGAAGTAGTGGAGAAAAAACGTAGGTGTAGGTTAACAATTCCTTCATCATTCAAATTAAAATTAAAACAGTGACTTTTCAAAAATTGAAAAAAAAAAATTATGTGTGTGTGTGTGTGTGTGTGTGTGTTGTGTGTGTGTGTGTGTGTGTGTGTGAGAGAGAGAGAGAGAGAGAGAAGAGAGAGAGGAGAGAGAGAGAGAGATCCCTTAATATCACAGTGACTTCAGAGAAAATCAAAAATAAAACAAAACAAAACAAAACAAAAATCGTTTGGACGGGTTTAAGGGGAAGGGGAGACGGGGAGTGGGTGTGTCAGGGCGTGGGTGGTGTCGGTAGTTATGGGGATGAAGAGGAACGAAAGAAGAGAGAGGGTATAATACATATATGTACATTTTTTCTTCCTGTACTAACACCTAAGCGTGTTTAGTATGACGCCAGACAGATACTAACCAGGGTTTTACCGGAATCATCAGTCTGGTGCCTGTGGCAAACAGCATTATTAACGCCGAAGTACTAATTACCATCATGGATATTGGTTTCTTCATTTTGATACGCTTAAACGCGACGATATATTATTTTTTCTTTCTTTTCATACCGGGTTCAGTGAACTACTATGGTCAACCATATCATTCCAAAGCGCTCAAAAAGAACAGTAATCAAGTCACGTAAGATGTTTTGTGCCAGGAGTCCATGATCGAAACAAACGACAGAAAAGAAAGAAAGAAAGAGGAAAGAAAGAAAACGTATCATGTCATGTGAATATGTTTGCGCTGAGTACTTTAAATTAGAACAAAAACAAAAACACACAGACAAAGAATCCAAAAAAAAGAAAAGAACAATCAAAGGAAAACAGAAAAAAAGTGCTGGTTGTAAGGAAAAAGAGAAAGTAAATCTTTTGAGACGAGTCGTCTCCCATAGCACTCTGTTCCGGCTGAACCACGCGTGGTCCGTGCGCTGATTTACCAGAGCTCAGACCAGGAGTCGATCCGAAATGAAAGACACGGCCATTTCACGCATGGGTTTCCGTCACCAGCCACCCACGCTTGAGAGGAGCGCGGACATTAAACCTTCGATTGGACCTGAACGCACAGACGTACGAGGATCGCGTTCAGCACAGGTTGGTAGGGAGCGTTCGGGGTACTCAGGCGAACAGAACGAAACGTATTCTGTCAAACCAAATAATAACAATATCCAGACAAAGGTGAAGGTACGCAGGGGCAAGTGGGGGGGGGGGGGGGGGGGGGCTGGGGGGGGTGAGGGGGGGGTTGTGGGGGGGGGGGGGGGGTGGGGGGGGGGGGGGGGGGGGGGGGGGGGGGGGGTGGGTGGGGGGGGGGGGGGGGGAGTGGCGCAATGGAGTTTCGTCAATGTCGATGGGGAGTTCTCGACCCGCCCTTTGGGTCAGCTCATGTGTGAAAGTGGGAATGATTCTGTCCCACCACCTAATAGTTTATTCGGAATGAAAGAGAAATTCCCTTTTTTAAATTCCTTTTTTTTCCTATATAACTGAAATAAGCAATGGAAGAAAAATTAAAAAAAAAAAAAAAAAAAAACTGCTACGTTTGCGTCATCGAAAATTTTGATATATTTCCCTTAGAAAGAAGGTTGTTTGGTCCTGATCAGGGCTGCCAGCGTGTTCAAAATCTCAAGATGGAAAAAACAAAAACAAAAACGAAACGATAGCATAGACACACAGCTCTTAAGATACATTTTCTACAAATACGTCCGGCTTTCTTGTGAAATCGTGATGAATTCGTTCAAATCTGGAACAAATGAAAAGTGTCTCATATTATGAATTAGTAGTAGTGGTGGTGGTGGTGGTAGTAGCAGTCAGAAAACAGTAGTAGTATTGTAGTAGTAGAGTAACCAATACCATCACTGTTGCGAACAGGAAGTGCTTAGAATAATATTTGGCTATCAGCTGATAGTAACCGGTGGTGGGAAATAATTTACAGTAGGGGAGGAATGGTAGGAATGGAGGCTGGAGGAATGATAGCTGGAGGAATGATATGCTGAATGGAGGCATGATGGGGCTGAATGGAGGAATTATCCTGGGAGGTGATATCGCTGACATGGGGGGGGGGGGGCTGATGCTGAATGGAGGAATGATATTGCTGAATGGAGGGCTGAATGATTGCTGAATGGAGGAATGATATTGCTGAATGGAGGCTGGAGGAAATGATATTGCTGAATGGAGGAATGATATTGAAATGAAAGATATTGCTGAATGGAGGCTGGAAGGAATGAATGTTTCTGTAGAATGGCGTTTGTGAATGGAGGCTGTAAGAATTATGTTGCCTGAATGGAGGCTGTATTTGATTTCCTATATAAATGAAGAGAAGGCATGGAAGAAAAATTAAAAAAAAAAAAAAAAAAGAAGGCTGTAAGGAAATATTTGTCTGCTGAATGGAGGCTGGATGGAGAATTATATTGCTGAAATGAGGAATGATATTACGAATGGAGTCATGGAGGAAAAATATTGCTGAATCGAGGAGAAAGAAGGTTGTTTGGGCCTGATCAGGGCTGCCAGCGGTTCAAAATCTCAAGAGGATGGAGGAAAACAAACAAACAAACAAACGAAGCATAGACACACAGCTCATTAAGACATTTTCTACAAATACGTCGGGCTTTTCTTTTAAATCGTGAATTCGTCAAATCTGGAACAAATGAAACGGTCTCATATTATGATTAGTAGTTGGTGGTGGCAGGGTGGTAGTAGCAGTAGTGGCAGTAGTAGTAGTTGTAGTAGTAGAGTAACAATACCATCACTGTTGCGACTACTAGTGCTTAGAATATATTTGGCTATCACTGATAGTAACCGATTCGTGGGAATAATTTAACAGGAGTCTGGAGGAATGGTATATCTGAATGGAGGCTGGAGGAATGATATTGCTGAATGGAGGAATGATATTGCTGAATGGAGGCTGGAGGAATGATATCGCTGAATGGAGGAATGATACTGCTGAATGGAGGCTGGAGGAATGATATTGCTGAATGGAGGAATGATATTGCTGAATGGAGGAATGATATTGCTGAATGGAGGCTGGAGGAATGATATTGCTGAATGGAGGAATGATATTGCTGAATGGAGGGCTGTAGCAATGATGTTGCTGAATGGAGGCTGTAGGAATGATGTTGCTGAATGGAGGCTGTAGGAATGGCGTTGCTGAATGAAGGCTGTAGGAATGATGTTGCTGAATGAAGGCTGTAGGAATGATGTTGCTGAATGGAGGCTGGAGAAATGATATTGCTGAATGGAGGAATGATATTACTGAATGGAGGCTGGAGGAATAATATTGCTGAATTGAGGAATAATATTGCTGAATGGAGGAATTATATTGCTGAATGGAGGCTGGAGGAATGACATTGCTGAATGGAGGCTGGAGGAATAATATTGCTGAATGGAGAAATGGTATTGGAGGAATGATATTGCTGAATGGAGGAATGACATTGCTGAATTGAGGCTGGAGAAATGACATTGCTGTATGGAGGAATGATATTGCTGAATGGAGGCTGGAGAAATGTTATTGCTGAATGGAGGAATGATATTGCTGAATGCAGGAATGATATTGCTGAATGGAGGAATGATATTGCTGAATGGAGGCTGGAGGAATGACATTGCTAAATGGAGGGCTGGAGATGATGATATTGCTGAAATGGAGGAATGACATTGCTAAATGGAGGCTGGAGGAATTATATTGCTGAATAGAGGCTGGAGGAATGTCGTTGCTGAATGGAGGCTGGAGGAATGGCGTTGCTGAATGGAGGCTGGAGGAATGGCGTTGCTGAATGGAGGCTGGAGGAATGGCGTTGCTGAATGGAGGCTGGAGGAATGGCGTTGCTGAATGGAGGCTGGAGGAATGATATTGCTGCTGAATGGAGGCTGGAGGAATGGCGTTGCTGAATGGAGGCTGGAGGAATGATATTGCTGAATGGAGGCTAGAGGAGTGACATATCTGAATGGATGTTGGAGGGATTAAATTGCGGAGTGGATGCTAAGGAAGAGGAGAAGAAGGGAATCAGTTTCGTCACTACAATCAAAGAAGTTGAAAAAAAAAAAAAAAAAAACCAATCTGAACTCCTTGCTATCTCAGCCCTCAACACGGCAACTCGCGTAGGTGAGCAGTTAAAAAATGCCAGTGCAGTGGCCTGCCAATAGGATTTGAACAAGACAATGATCTATCCGGGCTCTGGGAAGTACACAACATGGCCACAGCTTCTGTGCAGCGAGCTCTTGTTGCGTCCAAAACGTTCAGGTTTGGAACTTTAAGAGCCAGGTTTGTACCCCAAGATCTGGAGCGTTCGTTAGGGGAGAGAGAGAGGAGGAGGATATTAAAGCGACGTAAGTGTTTGTTTTTCTCACATAATTGACAGGATCTAACATCTGTCTGCCTGTTAGTCTCTCATCCTTTACTCGAAAAGTGGAGGGCATGTATCTGAAGTCCGTGCTTTCACTGATCCTCCCATAGATGCCCTCTCTTTCTCTTTTTCTGTCTCTGTCTCTGCCTCTCTCATATATTATTACTTTTATTATTATTATTATTATGATTATTATTAGCATCTTCAATATCATTGTTGTTGTTCTTATTGTTGGTGGTGTTGTGTTGTTGTTGCAGTTTTATTATTGCAGTTGTTGCTATGTGTGTCGTCGTTTTCTTTTGTGGACTTTTTTTTTCCCTTCTGTTTTTCGTTTTCCATCGTTTCTGCTGCTGCTGCTGCTGCTGCTGCTGCTGCTGCTGCTGCTGCTGTGCTGCTGCTACTGCTCCTGCTGCTGCAGCAGCTGCTGTTGTTCTTGCTGACAGCTTTAAATGGAAATACGTCCCCTGGCTTACTCTTGATTAGGTCTGACCAGCGCCGCTTTAAAAGCCCAGCAGCGCAATCAATCATTTTGGGGGAGGAAAGGAAGAGTGTAGTGGGGGAGGGGACAGGGGGATGAAGAAGAGAAGAAGGGGGGGGGATGAGGGCCTGGTGGGAGGACTGTCGTTCAGAAGGGATGGAACCTGCAATATTGATGCAACCCCGTGGTCGTCCAGGCTGTTATCTTGAATTTCAGTTCCAACATATTTATTGACAACATTGCAAGCATGACAGTCGATGGACGTGTGGAAATTAGGAGCGATTAGACTGATGAGAGAGAGAGAGAGAGAGAGAGAGAGAGGAGGGGAGGAGGGAGGGAGAGAGAGAGGAGGAGGGGGGGGGAGGGAGGGGAGGAGGGAGGAGGAGGAGGAGAGAGAGAGAGAGAGAGAGAGAAGAGAGAGAGAGAGGAGACAGACAGGGAGACAGACAGACAGACAGACAGACAGACAGACAGACAGAGTGAGAGACAGACAGTCACACACACACACACACACGCGCGCGCGCGCGCGCGCGCGCGCGCATACACACACACACGGACGCACGCACGCACACAACACACACACAGAACAGGGAGACAGGACAGAGGAGAGGAGAAGAGAGGAGGAGGAGACACAGGCACAGACGAGACGGCACAGCGACAGAGACGAGAGAGAGAGAGACACGGAGGAGAGAGAGAGAGAGAGAGAGAGAGAGAGAGAGAGAGAGAGAGAGAGAGAGAGAGAGAGGAGAGAGAGAGAGAGAGAGAGAGAGGTTCCCCCCTCTTTCCAAACTATTTTCCTTCTTTCTCCTGTCCTTCTTCTGCTTCTGTTTTTCTGCTCAAAGTTTTTGTCTTTATTGTATGTATATATCTATTTCTATTTTTTAAAAAAACTTACGTGTACTTATTTGTATCATTTCTTCTTTCCCCTTGTTTTGTCAGCATTTCCTTCGTACACTTTTTGTTTAAGTATCCATTGGTACATTTTGCTTGTATACCTTATATACTGTTTTGATTTTGTATGTTCGTTTGTTTTTTTTTTTTACTTTCTGTTTTTTGCATCTTTGTCTACTTTTCTTTTTGCACCCCTTTTTCTGCTTGCTGTTTGTGCACCTTTTCCTACGTTCCTTTTTTTGTATCTTTCCTACCGTTCCCGCTTTTTTTTTGTTCTCTTACCTTCTTTTCTTTTTTGTTTTGTATATTTTATTTGATTTTTAATATTATTAACATTTCATACACCCCATAGTACAAAACATTTCCACACATGTCCTTTTACAAGTAATTTCAAGATTGCATTCTTAGTAAAACAAGTAAACAACACTTGAAGTAATTAGGCAAGACAAATAAAGAAACAAACCAAAACATTTTAAAACAGTATACAAGAGTGCCACTTCAAAATACCAATTAGCAAAACATTTTAGTAGTACGACTGTGTATATTACACTGCATTATCGTACATCACAATTATACACACTCATTGATTCGGGGGGGATTTGTTGTTGCTTATACTTTCTTTGAAATAAAAGTGTGTTTTTTTTCTTACATTCCATCCTTTTCAGTCAACAGTTTTTTTTTCAGTCAGCGTGTAAACGGACAGCTTTCAAGTTTGCGAAGGTGTATTGTATCCCTTCATATAGAATATCTTTCAATAACGTCTTCATTTCAGTACATTCATTTGAGGATTTTTCCCCCTTTTAATTATATTTAGAACTGCAGAGTGTAGCAAGCAGAGTATTAATACACGTACAGTTAGTATTATTTCAAAAAAAGCACAACAGTTTCACTGAAAAGAAAAAAGTGCAGTTAGATTTACATGTGTCTGTAATTGTTTGTTGGAAATGTTTCCAAAAAGCAGTCGGGTGAGTCCATCTCCCAGACATACGTTCTGTGCTGTCTTTCTTGCGCTGGCTGAATATGCATCTGTTATCAGATGTGATGCCTATTGCGGGGAAAACATTTCGTTTACAGGATTTTGGGTATCAATTATATTTGAAAAAAAAATCAGTTTTGTTTCCCAGATCTTTCGGCTCATTTTCAAATTTTTGTGTCAGTTAATTTCCGAATTCAGTGTATTATTCCATTTATGACAGCACTAAGGTATTGTGCCATCCTCCACACAAAAAAAAAAAAAAAATCGTGACGTATCATATGTTTTTTTTTAACGAATGTGGAACATGCACAGTTATGAAAACAAACATTTTCAGATAATCATAAAAGAAAGAAGAAGAAAAAGGAAAGAAAAAAAACAAACCGAATGTTAATGTTTTGGCATGATTTTAATGATTGCTGCATTGATTCGTAGCTTGTACATGTCAGTGAATTCTGTACATATATCAAGTAACTGCCACTTTCTGTTCATAAGTCTACAATTTCATATGCGTTTCTGCGAATTCAATCGTCTTTATTATTTTATGAAATGTTACCGACGCAAGTTCTAATACCGAAGAGAAATAACTCTGCCAGACTGTCAGAATGGTTAGAGGGTTTATAGGAAATGGAAAGTCTTTCTAATCTTTAAACGTGTCTCTTCAAAACAAGTTGTGCATGTTGTGAATAAACACGAAAATTGGTTCGAATTTATTGTGCATCTGATGTACGTGTAGATAGATGCAGACAGACAGACAGACAGACGGACGGACTGGCAAAGAGACAGATAAACAGACGGATAGATGGACAGAGTGATGGACGTAATGATTCATGGTGATCAGTCGTTTTAAATTTATTATTTTTTAGTTTTCTCATCCAGCTTGATTTCGAGGTTTGTATAAGCAGTTTACATTTTCCATTCTTGTCTCAACTGTCCTAGCTTTCCTACATGTTCCTAATTTTCATACCTTTCTTCCAATTGTTCATTACCTTTCTTTGCTTCTCTATGTGTTCTCCTACCTTTCTTTATCTATTTCTACGTCCTGAAACCTATGTCTGTCTTTTTCATGCCGTTTTCATCCTGTTTTATCAACGTTTCTTCATATTCTCTTAACATTTTATACCGTATTCTAGACTTCCTGTCGAGGTGATGACTACCCAGTCTGGCAGCCTGAACTGAAAAGGTGGCATTTTAATGATATGTACGCAGTCTGCACGTTGATACTTTGGGCTACACACACGCATAGACTCACACATGGGTACGCGCGCGAACACACACACACACACACACACACACACACACACACACACACACACACACACACACACACACACACACACACACACACACACACACACACGCGTGCGCGCGCGCGCACGCGCACAGAGAGACCATACACACACACACACACACACACACACACACACACACACACACACACACACACACACACACACACACACACATACACACACACGCACACGCACACACACGCGCGCGCGCGCGCGCGCGCGCGCACACACACACACACACACACACACACACACACACACACACACACACACACACACACACACCATAACTTTTGGATACGAGTGATACAGAACACTAAATTTTATCGTATTTTGGCCTTCATATATCACGAAGAAAACTGGGTGAACGGACCGAAGTCTGAGGTCATCGCTGTCGCTGTACGCAGTGTCGTGGTTGTACACTTTCATTCAAATCAGTCTGCCACCGACAGACATACTGGAGTGTTGATTCTTTTCTCTTCTGCTGGATGTTAGGTGGGATATGCTGTAAAGCGCACTAGCTTAAAAAAAAAAAAAAAAAAAAAAAAAAAAAAAAAAACAGACGGGAATAGCAGGGTAAAGGGATCAAGTAGGGAAAGATGAACAAAAATGTAGAAAATGTCGTGCAATGTAAACCAAATGAGGAAAATTAGGGGGGAAAGTAGGTAGAACGGTTCGAAAAAGCAGAACAGAAAGGAAAAGGTTGAGAAAAAAAAAGTGTGAACAGTAATGAAAAGTAGAAAATCCGTGACTTAATAAAGAAGCAGAAAAACCAGTCAAGCCCAGAGAAGTAGGAATCTAAGAGCGAAGAAAAAAAAGTAGGAAAAAAACAGGAAAAATTGGGGGGAAGCTGCACAGTAGTAAAACCAAACCAAACCAAAACAAAGAGAAATATGAAAGTATGGGCTTAGTAGTAAAAAGTCGAAATGTAGAAGACAACTGCTCGGGGTGAATGCCCCCGTAGCCCGTACCATACCCAAGAACGATAATCGCCGTCAGCATTCTCTCACTTGACCCTCCACGGCCAACCTCCACGGGTGGTGATATTGACTACGTCAGTCTGAAGACAAATGACCAGCCCCACCACCTTCCCTGCCTGCCCACCCATCTCTCTCTCTCTCTCTCTCTCTCTCTCTCTCTCTCTCTCTCTCTCTCTCTCTCTCTCTCTCTCCAACGATGATCTCCAGCTTTTTCAAAGCACTCCTCGAACAAGAAGGAATAAAAAGGGGAGAGAAGGCAGGGAGGGCCAAGGGAAGCGACTCTCTATAGCCATCGACCCGAAACGTGTCCCGAGCCTTGTCCAGGAAGCGCAGGCGGTGATGGATGTGAGCAATCCACCGGCCAGGAAATGCGAGTCGTTTCTGAACGTGGCCCCGGCTCACAGGCTGGGAAGCGTGACGAAAGCTGCAGGGCTGATTGCCATCACCAGAGAGTGCGGCATGAAGATGAATGTGGCCCGACTCGCCGCCCCGCTCCATCCAGCGCGCGGTGATGAATTGTGAGAGTGCAGCAGTGATCAATGTGGTCCACTCCATAAGCCAGGCTGCTGTGTAGTGCGTTGATGAATCCTGTCCATATGTAAGGAATGCAATAATGATCAATGTTCCCTGATCTGTAGCCAGGCAGTATCGTGAAATGATGAAGCTGTCCATGTGAAAGTAATGCAATAATGATCAACGTCCACTAATCCATAGCCAAGCAGTTTCGTGGAATGATGAAGTTGTCCATATGTAAAGGAATGCAATAATGATCAATGTCCCCTAATCCATAGCCAGGCAATATTGTGAAAACGATGAAGTTGTCCAAATGTCAGGAATGCAATAATGATCACTGTTGCCTTATGCATAACCAGACAGACTCAGGCTCAGACTTAGACTTAATAGTTACGAGAACCTTAAGGGTCTATAGACAGCATGGTAATATGAGAAAACATCATTAATGGATAGAACATAATTCATCTGGGCCTATATAGTTAGCCATTATTGTCTTGTCAAAATTCATGCAATCGTGGACATACTTTGCAATATGAATTGGCGGGTCGTCATTGCCTAGCATTTCCCCTCGGTATAGTTTTTGCAAGGTTTGAGTCTGGCTTATCTTTTGATTGCTTTTGTCCAATAATGAAGTCGTCCGTATATGGAATGCAGTAAAGGTCAGTGTGGTCCAGTCCCTTGCCAGGCGTTTTGAGCAATTATGAAATTTGTCCATACGTAGGGAATAATGATCAATGTGGCTCAAACCATAGTCAGGCAATGCAGGGCAGTGATGACTTTTGTCTATAAGCAGAGAATGCAATAATGATCAATGTGTGGCACAATCTCAAGCCAGGGAGTGTTATGCAATGATGAAGTTGCGACATGCAAGGATTATGCCGTAATGATGTATGTAGCTCAAACGAGAACTTAGGAGTTCGTGCGATGTTTAATGTTGTTCATAGAAAACGCAGTGACAGTCATTGTGGCCCAATCCATAGGCGAACAGTATTTGTGCAATGATAAATGTTGTCCTATATTGGGAATGCAATAATGACCTATGTGTGTCCAGTCCATTGCAAAACAGTAAAGTGCAATGATGAATGTTTTCCCCTTATATGGCACGCAGTAATGATCAATGTGGCGCAATCCATGCTCAGTGTAGTGTAATAATGAATGTGGTCCTTATAGAATTTGGAATAATTACCAATGTGACATAACGAGTAGCCGAACAGTGTAGTGCAACAATGAATGTTGTCCTTGTATAAAATGCAATGATGATCAACGTGGCGTAATCCATACTCAGTGTGTTAATACAATAATGAATGTTGTCCTTCTAGAATTTGGCATAACAACCAATGTTACATAATCAGCATCCGAACAGTGTCGTGACATAGACGAATGGCCATCCTTGCTAAACAGTGTAGAGTAATGATGAATGTTGTCCTTACAGCAATGCCATAAGGA
>JADBJO010001168.1:327500-332500 GCA_016801955.1 Conus betulinus
TTTTTTTTTTTTTTTTTTTTTTTTTTTTTTTTTAGGTTTGCAGGTTTGGGAGTAAAGAGAGAGAGAGAGAGAGAGAGAGAGAGAGAGAGAGAGAGAGAGAGAGAGAGAGAGAGAGAGAGAGAGAGAGAGAGAGAGAGAGAGAGAGTTGCTAATTTCTACTCATCTAGTCAATGACAAAAGTCAACCTTTGGAAAAGACACAGTGTTGACAGCTTGAAAGACGTATCTTGAACATGAGTGCAGACATTTCAGTGTAGCGCTTTGTCTTTTGCATGCAAGTCTTTTCAATCAGGTGGTTTTCCTCCTCCTTTGTTCGTCGTCTATTTTGTCATCGTCGTCGACGTTTTGTATCTCTCTCTCTCTCTCTTCTCTCTCTCTCTCTCTCTCTCTCTCTCTCTCTCTCTCTCTCACACACACACACACACACACACACACACACACATTTACACACACACAGACGCACACGCGTGCATGCACACATGTTAAGAGAGTAACCTATCACGAGCATATTCCTTAAAGAATGTAAATCAAAAACCATGACATTGCAGCAAAAGGACCAACAAAATCAAAGTAGTTAACTACATAAACATTGACTAGCGGAATGACTTGATAACTAAGTAAGTAACTAACTAGCTAACTCAATAACAGAAGGTGCTGATCTGCCAACCTACCTTGCTTTCTGTCTGTTTGTCTGGATTGACTGACTGATGGACTAACTAACGAACTAACCAGCTAAGCAACCAACCTAACTAACTTTTCAATTGCCTGGCTGACTGACAAACAGACCAAACGAGCAACTAACCAATCATTTTGGGAGCAAGAGTTACCTGACTTGTTTGTTATTATCAGCAACTTACCATCTAACTTACCACCTAACCAAACCAACCAACCAACCGACCAACCAACAACCAACCAACCAACCAACCCAACCAACCAACCAACCACCGAACAACCACCAGCCGACCAACCAACCAACCAACCAGCCAACCAACCAACCAACCAACCCACCAACAACCAACCCAAGCCAACCAACCAACCAACTAGCCAACCAACCCAAACCAACCAACCCAACCAACCAACCAACCCAGGCAACAGCAAAAGCCAAAGACTAGGAACCTCATTAACCCACCTTGCACCTGTTCTCTCTGTGTCTTACAGACAGGAAATTCATCATCGGCAACGCCCAGGTGGAGTCCGTCCCAATCATCTTCTGCAACGATGGCTTCTGCGAGCTCACCGGCTACTCGCGAGCCGAGGTCATGCAGAAGTCGTCCATCTGTGACTTCTTGCACGGGCCGCTCAGCAGTTCCTTAGGCATCATGCAGCTGAGGCAGTTCCTTCAGGGCTCGAGGAGAAGCAGGTGGAGATCCTGTACTATAAGAAAGATGGTGAGTGATTTTTCGTTTGTTTGTTGGTTTCTGTTGTGCGGAGGGAAGGAGTGGGGGCGGGGAAGGGGGACGGCTGAGACTGGAGGTAAGGGGTGGGTGTGTTTTTGCTGTGGTGGTGGTGATGGTGGTGTGTGAATTTGTTGTTGTTGTTGTTGTTGTTGTTTCTGTTATTGTTATTGTTCTTGTTGTTGAGTGAAATCGTTGTTGTGGGGGTGTTTGGACTCTGGTGATGGTGTCTGCACGTTGTGGGATTGTTTGGGCTCTGGTGAATGTGAGTGTTTCAGTTGTGATGGGAGGGGAGTGTTCGGGTTGTGCTGGTGTGTGGCTTAGTTGTTGAGAGAGAATTCAGACAGAGACTGAGGTGGTGGTGAGTATGCTAATCGTGCGAGGGTTTAGACTGTGGTGATGGTGAGTGTGGTATTTGTTGTCGGAGAGTTTAGGCTGTGAAGTTAGCGAGCATGTTATTGGTTGTGGGAGTAGGCAGTTTATTTGGGCAGTGTTTAATTGTGAGTGTGTTAGCTTGGGGTGTGGTGATGCGATGAGTGTGTTGTGTGTGGGAGAATATGGGCTGTAGTGATGTGAGTGTGTTGTTGTGGGGAGAATTTGGGATGTAGTGATGTAAGTGTGTTGTTGTGGGAGAATTTGGGCTGTAGTGATGTGAGTGTGTTAGCTCTTGTGGGAGAATTTGGGCTGTAGTGATGTGTGTGTGTGTTGTTGTGGGAGAATTTGGGCTGTAGTGATGTGAGTGTGTCGTTGTGCGAGAATTTGGGCTGTAGTGATGTGAGTGTGTTGTTGAATGCGGGAGAATTTGGGCTGTAGTGATGTGAGTGTGTTGTTGTTGGAGAATTTGGGCTGTAGTGATGTGAGTGTTTTGTTGTGGGAGAATTTGGGAAGTAGTGATGTGAGTGTGTTGTTGTGGGAGAATTTGGCTGTAGTGTGATGTGTGTTGTTGCGGGAGAATTTGGGCTGTAGTGATGTGAGTGTGTTGTTGTGGGAGAATTTGGGAAGTAATGATGTGAGTGTGTTGTTGTGGGAGAATTTGGGTAGTAGTGATGTGAGTGTGTTGTTGTGGGAGAATTTGGGCTGTAGTGATGTGAGTGTGTTGTTGTGGGAGAATTTGGGCTGTAGTGATGTGTGTTGTTGTGGGAGAATTTGGGCTGTAGTGATGTGAGTGTGTTGTTGCGGGGAGAATTTGGGCTGTCGTGATGTGAGTGTGTTGTTGCGGGAGAATTTGGGCTGTGTAGTGAGGTGTGTGTTGTGGGTAGGGCTGTGTGATGTGAGTTGTTTGGGAAGTAGGGTTGTAGTGTGTGAGTGTGTTGTGGGAGAGCTTGGGGGGTGTGGTGATGTGAGTGTGTGTTGTGTGGGAGAATTTGGGCTGTAGTGATGTGAGTGTGTTGTTGTGGGAGAATTTGGGCTGTAGTGATGTGAGTGTGTTGTTGTGGGAGAGCTTGGGGGTGTGGTGATGTAAGTGTGTTGTTGTGGGAGAGCTTGGGGTGTGGTGATGTGAGTGTGTTGTTACAGTAGCGTTCAGGCGGTTGTGATTTGAATGTTGTTGTTGGAAGTGTTTGGGCTAGTGTGATTCGAGTGCATCGTTGTGTGAGATTTTGGGTTGTGGTGATGTGAATGCGTTGTCGGGGGAGAGTTTGAATTGTAGTGATATGAATGCATAGTTAGAGGAGAATTTGGGCTGTTACTCGTTGTCGTAGAGGTAGTATGCGTATGGTGAAGATAAATGTCCTAGCTATTGTAGAAGTATCACAGGTGTTGTGATGAGTACGCTAGCTGTTGTGGGGGTATTATACATATGGTTAGGATGAAAACACTACTTGTTGTAGAGGTATTACGGATGTGGCGTTGATGAGTGCGCTAGCTACTGCAGGGGTATTTCGGATGTAGTAGTGATGATGAAAGCGCTAGCCGTTGTAGAGGTATTATGGGTGTGGGTGAGGATGAGTGAGACAGTGTTGTTGTAGAGGTGTTTTGGATGTGGTGACACTGAGTGAACTATTTGTTGTGGAACTATTTTGAGAACGATGATGATGAGTGAGACAGCTGATGTGGTGATAGTTTGGGCATGATGATAATGAATAAAGTATGGCTTTTGGGCATGGATAATGAATAAAGTACTTTTGGGTACTTTGGGTGTAGTGATGTGGTTGAACTCGTTATTGTTGAGGTAGTGTGAATAAGGTAGTGTTGAGTGACCCAGCTGTGGGGGTAGTATGGATGTGGTGATGATGAGTGAACTAACGGTTGTGGGTGGTGTTATGGATGTGGTGATAATGAGTGGCCTAGTTATTGTGGATGTGATATGGGTGTGATGATGATGAGTGACCTAGTATTCTGGAAGTATTTTGGGTGTGGTGATAACAATTGACCTAGTTATTGTGGAAGTGTTGTGGGTGTGGTGATAGTGAGTGACCTAGTTATTGTAGAAGTATTATGGGTGTGGCGATAATGAATGATCTAGTATTGCGGAAGTATTATGGGCAAGGTGACAATAATTGACCTAGTTACTTTGGAAGCATTATGGGTGTGGTGGTAATGAACGCCCGAGTTATTGTGGAAGTATTATCGGTGTGGTGATAATGGGTGACCCAGTTATTCGGAATGTTATGGGCGTGGTGATGAGAAGTAAGGTTGTTGTTGTGGAGGTAGTATGGGTTTGATGATGAGGGAGCTAGCTGGGGGGGGGGGGGGGGGGAGGTGGGGGGAGGTATGACTCTGGCAATTACTGGGCTGGTTTATGAGGAGGCATTGTGGCTGAGACGAAGAAGAGTGCTAGATATTATGGAGGTACACGAGGTGACGGTTAATAAATACGCTGTCATCGAAAGGGAGGGCGGTGGGGTGGACAAAGATGGTGACATCGGGGGCTGCGATAGTGTACGTTTGTTTGGATGTAGTATCTTCAAAGCGATTCAGATGGACAGCTTCGTTATAAAAAAAAAAGAAGAGACACGAGCGCTGTTGTAGCAGGATTATTCTGGGCTGTCGGGCACACCAGAGGGCTGGGTAGTGGATTTTAGGGGGGGGGGGGGGGGGGGGGGGGGGGGGGGGGGGGGGGGGGGGGGGGTCGTGAGTTGTTGGATTAAGGAGCGATATGAGTGGAAGTGTACGACTGATTTCTGTCAGAATGATGGTGATGTGTGAGTGAGTTGTTGTGAGTGTATTATGCTAGAGGTGTGAGTAGTTGAAATGGGGTGTTTGGGGGGCTGTGATTGTTTTGTCAGATTGGGGAGGGGGGGGGGAGGGAGAGGGGGGTTAGTGTATTGAAGGAGAGGAAGGTAGATTGTTTGCAAACCAATGAAATGAAATGAAATAGCAAGTGCTTTATTTTTCTTTATTTTTCAATTTTTGTTTTTACCCGGAGCATTTCTACGTAAACGACTGAAACAAAACGGAAACAACACGAAAGAAAGACAGACAGAAAGAAACAAAGAAAGAAAGAAAGCATACCATCAAATTTGTCCTCTTTTCCACCTCCACTCCACCCTTCTGCCCTTGAATACAATTATGCTTTTGTGTTGGGTTACGAATGTGTGTGTCGTTGGTTTATGGACGTGTGTGGGTGTTATTGTGCTATGTGTGTTACTGGGTAATAGATGTGTAT
>JADBJO010001168.1:337500-342500 GCA_016801955.1 Conus betulinus
CTCTCTCTCTCTCTGTGGGGTCTGTGTGTGTGTGTGTGTTGTGTGTGTGTGTGTGTGTGTGTGTGTGTTGTGCTTTCTGCTTTAAATACCTCTGTCCTTGCTTTCTTCTTTGCTGGCAGCCGTCTTTCCATTTCATCAACTTTGTGCCTTTGCTTTTTTTTGTTTCACCCTCCTACTTTTCTTTTTTTTTTCTTTTTATAACTTTCTATCTCTCTGTCCTCTGTCTTTGCCAGCCCCTCATTACTTTGTCTGTTGCTTTGTTGTTCTGGGTTTTTTTTTGTTTTTTTTTTATTGGTCCAGCCCGTACGATACCGCGACAGGCGTGTCATTTACCCCCCCCCCCCCTCCTCCCTACCCCCTCCTCCCTTTCCGCCCCCCTCCTGTCCTATCCCTTCTCTCCCCACCACCACCTGCCCCCTCCCTCCCCTTCCCTTTTTTTTGTTTGTTTGTTTGTTTGTTTGTTTTACCTCCTCTCGCCCCTTCTCTCTCGTCTCTCCCCCTCACTCCACTTTCTCGCTCCATGTGGCTGTCGAAAGCTCTCGTGAAATCGATTTGTGGGTGCTGAAAGCCCAGCGTAATACCATCCCCCTTCCGCACCACATCTATCTGGGGAAATGTTTCAGTGTGTCTTGACAAAATTCCCCTGTTTTCTGCATGCATGTACACTTAATTTGTTTGTTTTGTTGTTGTTAATTTGTTTGTTTGTTTTGTTTTTTTTGTTTTGTTTTTTTTTTAGCCCGTTGCTTGATTTGTGGCTCAGCCTCAAGCCTTAGAAAGCAGTCATTGGACGATTCTTGAAACAGGCATGGGAAAACAAGGTGGCGCTGGGTTTTGGCGACGCGATCTCATGTTGAAGGGATCCTGCGATGATAAAACATATAGTGCAGTACAGCGTGCAGACTGCGGAACACTACCTAAGATGCAGTATTAGAACGCACTGTTTTGTGCAGAATAAAATGCAGTATATCGCCATGTAAGACAATGGTGCGCAATACATTGTCTGGAAGACCGTACAGTACGATGCCAGCAGTGCAGTGTGCACAATTCAACACAATGTAAACACAATCACAATAGTGAGCTCAACGCAGCACAGTACTATACAACAACAACAACAATGAATACTTATATAGCGCCTATTCTCGGCTAGAGACCAAGCTCTAAGCGCTTTACAATAAACACTCGTTTACACAACGGGCTGTCTACCTGGGTAGTGCCGACTGAAGAGCTGCCAGCTGGCGCTTCATTCAGTCGTTTGTCGTGTCACCCATTCAATATTGTTCAATATCGTTCACTCAATTTCCGTACTTCCTTCATTCCTTCCATTTCTCACGCAGGGGGCGTGCTATGTGTAATGTGTCATCCATACCAACGGCCCAACTGGCGTACTCTTCCGAAAATTGGTGATGAGATTTTACGTGTGTGCAAGATGTTATGCGTGCGTTCTCACACAGAACCTCGGTTTATAGTCTCATTCAAAGGACTGTATGGGAAATGGAGTCAGATTCAATGTTAACTCCGAGGGAAAAGTCCACCCTGTATGTACCGAAACGGCCCGGCGGAGATCTGAACCCGTAACCCCAGGATCACCAAGATTACGAGTCCGGCGCTCTACCAACTGAGCTATTCCTGCTCCTATCAGTATGCTATTGCTATACCACCAGTACTGCGCGCAAAGTGGACTACAATACAATTCCGTGCGGTCATTACCGTGTTCACGGTGCAACACAACACGATCAGTACACTAAGCACAATGCAACAACACGATCAGTACACTAAGCACAATGCAACACAACACGATCAGTACACGATCAGTACACCAAGCACAAGCAACACAACACGATGTACACTAAGCACAATGCAACACAACACGATCAGTACACCAAGCACAATGCAACACAACACGATCAGTACACCAAGCACAATGCAACACAACACGATCAATACACCAAGCACAATGCAATGGGGGAGACTCCCGATCAACACGTGTGCAATACAATATCATACAATTAATACATATACACGATGCAATCGGATACAGTTCTAACAATGCAACGTGTGCAATGCAAAGCGATACACTGTGATCAGCACAGTGTCCAAGTGCAATACAGTACAAGGCAATCAATGTAGTGCGCACATTGAAACACATATACAATACTGCTAATGCTGTGTGCATTATGCAGTACCGAAAAAATGCCATTTCTACTGTGTGTACAGGAAAGTTCCACCAAAGAACACAGATCAGTCCAAGAAATAAGTGTGCACAAGGCAACAGACATGATACATTATTACATTATGCCACAATGCAGTATTGTGCAATGTAAGTCAATGCAGTGTGCACAGTGCACTGCAGTGCATTGTGATACACCAACACGGTGTGCAGAGTGCACTACAGTATAACACGGTGCGTCAATGTATACCATACAGTAAAGTAAAAAATTCATTTTGGATGCCAGAGAAACGCAGAACAATCGATACCTAATGCAATACATCACAATATAGTAAATGTACTCAGAGCGCACAGTGCCATACACGACAATACAGTATCGCTTTTGATCTGTTCCATCTTCTATGTCACCTCAGTGGCATTGCACTGACGCCGCTCATTCCGACTTCTCGTCCACCAAAGACAATGCCAGGAACGACCCGCCACTAAGCCGGCACCGGCAATCCTCAGGGAGCAATATCAAGTCGTCATGAGGCAACCCACCAGAGGATACTCTGCACTGCTGCCGAGTCACTTCGGTGGTGTTCGCTGATGCCTGTTCTCATCCAGCTGATCCTGTTTTCCAAAAGTGTTCCTGCTTTTCCTAACCTTTTTCCAACTTTTCCTTTCCATATCCCCCCCCCCCCCCCCCAACCTTTTTCCTATAATTATTTCAAGCTTGTTCCTCCTACCTTTTCCTGTTTCTCCTACCTGTTCTTATTTTTTCCAATAATTTTTCTACAGTTTTCCTGTTTTTTTTTTTAAACCTGTCTTTCACTTTGTTTTTCTGTTTTCCCTTCACCTTTTCCTACCTTTCATATTTTTCCCAACTTTTTTTTTTTTTAGACTAAATTGTACTATGAAGCCGAGCTGCGTGAACGGGATGAAAAGGGCAGTGCTGGTATAGCTCGTGCAGTGTGAAAATCAGTGGGCGCGGTTCTAGCAGACAGCATCACTGTTGACTGCCTGATGACACTACTGCCACAACATTTAGTTGTATTGTGCAAGTCCGAAAACTTGACACTGACGTTTCCTAGTAAATGCCCTCCAATTTCGGAAACCCTGTCTCTGAAGACTTTCCTCGGAACGTTTTTTTTTTTTTCTCTCTCTGTATCTACTAGACTTAGCTCTCAATTAAGACTTCTTGTTCTTGTTCTTTTCATTCTTCTTCTTCTTCTTCTTCTTCTTCTTCTTTTTCTTCTTCTTCTTCTTCTTCTTCTTCTTCTTCTTCAATGCGAGGAGTCACTGGGGCACCATACAGAAGAGCAGTTGACCAGGCTCTTCCAGGTCTGTCTCTCTGGCTCCTCCAGGTCTGTCTCTCTGGCTCCTCCAGGTCTGTCTCTCTGGCTCCTCCAGGTCTGTCTGTCGTGTGCCAGGGCTTTGGTCTCTGCAAAAGGTTCCCTGTCTACTCTACAATGTTGTCAGTTTCATCGGTTTTTTTTTTTCCCTTCCCCTCCGTCTCCTTCCTTCAATGTGTCCCTGGATGACTGTTGCAGCAAGGCATTGGATCTTGTTGCATGGCCAAACCAAACTGATGTCAGGAGATCTTCATGCGGTCCTGCATACTGCCTGATGGTCTGACGCTGTTGACTGATGATATGACCAGTGTATCTGATGTTAAATATCTGGCGGTAATATTTCATTTCCGTAGCGTGGATTCTTCTTTCCAGATCCGTCGTGATGACTCATGTCTGGCATGCGTACAGGGAGAATTCCTGTACCGGTACACGCAGGGGCCCAGTCTTGTAGTTTAATGGAGATGTTCGTATCCTTCCATTCATGTTTTAGTAGGGACAGTGGTGCAGTTGTCTTTTTTTGCTTCCCTTGACCTTTCTGGTTTGGATCCCTCGCTACTTATGATGGATCCTAGGCAAAAGAATAGTTGAATAGATTCTAGCTTCTGACAGTGGACAGTTATATAAATGGTGATGGTGGTGTTGTGACTGCCCATCAGCTTTGTTTTCTTGGTGCTGATTTCTATGCCGTATCTTGATATTCATCCTGTCGTATTACAAGCTTGGTGATTTATCGTACGCTGCAAGTCGAAGGTTTGTGATGATTCGTCCTGTGATGGCATGGGTATTCAGTGTATCAGTCATGATGCGTTTCAGGAATATGTTGAAAAGTGAGGGAGATAGAAGGCAGCTATAACGAACTCCAACTGAACACTGAAACCATTCTCCAGTAGCACCCTGCATGAGCACTGCGCTAGTCGTTGTTGAGCTCAGTTGCTGGATGGTGTTGATAAGCTTCTGCCGGAGGTTCATGTGCCTCATGCCTGTCGAACGCCTTCTTCAAGTTTAGGAAGATGCCGTAGAACTCCCTCTCTGGTGCTGGAAGTGTCTTTCGCAAAAGGTATAGGCTACAGAACTGTGAGACGGTTCTTTCGCTTTTGCGGGATCCAGCCTGTTCCACCGCACTGATGGGGTGTGTTTGATCAAGCTTATAGTGTGGTAGTTATGGCAGTGTTGTTGATTTTGTTTCTCGGGAAGGATGACAGTGACTGAGTCCATGGCACGAGCCACACTCCCCAGTGTGAGTGCCAGATGCTGCAGATGGCCACTTAGGATATCAATTACTGCATCCCCGCCATGGTTTAAGTCTTCTGAAGTGATGCTGTCGATGCTTGCAGCCTTCCCACATTTCAGCTGTGACTTCTCCATGGGGTGTTACAAAGTCATGAATTCTATGCTGTTGCACATTTGAACCTCATGTACTGTGTTTAATGCAGAGTTCAGTCCACCTTTTAATGATTCCTTCTTCTTGTGTGGGACAGTTGCCGACTTTGTCCTGGATG
>JADBJO010001168.1:347500-352500 GCA_016801955.1 Conus betulinus
TGATGCATACTGAGTATTTTGTGTGTCCGTTAACTCACCGTACAGTGAGACAGAAGTCTCCTCTCCAGCTGTCCTGTCTTGATGCATACTGAGTATTTTGTGTGTCCGTTAACTCACCGTACAGTGAGACAGAAGTCTCCTCTCCAGCTGTCTTGATGCATACTGAGTATTTTGTGTGTGTCCGTTAACTCACCGTACAGTGAGACAGAAGTCTCCTCTCCAGCTGTCTTGATGCATACTGAGTATTTTGTGTGTCCGTTAACTCACCGTACAGTGAGACAGAAGTCTCCTCTCCAGCTGTCTTGATGCATACTGAGTACTTAGAGTTTCCGTGGACCCTCAGTGATACAGATTCCTGGAACTGTGAACCCACGTCGTTACGGTCGCTTCAGCTTTTATTCGCGGTACCTTGTGGGTCTCCACGGACCCATGCTTTTTGTATTGGAATAAAGTTTTTCTGTTCATCGTGGGTATCCAGGAACCTATTTATTCTGTATTGGAATTAAGCTTTCTTACACGTCGTAGGTCTCTCCACGCTTTTCGTATTGGATTAAAGCCTTCCTGTCGCTTCCTGTACCTCGGGGTCTCGTACGTCGTGGGCCTTAAAGGGACCCCATGCTTTTTCTTAATATGAAAGAAAAAAAGCGTTGCCGTATGTCGAGGGTCACAAGGGACCCATGCCTTTCTCTGAAGGAACGAAGCCTTGCTGTGCGTTGTGAGTAGTGGTATTGAAGGATTAAAACCCTCGCCGTATGTCGTTTGTTTTTTTTTTTTTTTTTTTTTTTTTTTTTGGGGGGGGGGGGGGGGGGGGGGGGGGGGGGGGGTTGGGGGGGGGGCGGGGGAGGGGGTATGGGGGGGGGGGGGGGGGGGGGGGGGGGGGGGTTTGTTTGCGACCCATGCTTTTTCTGAAGGATTATAATCTTGCCGTATGTCATGGGTCTTTTGGGACCCATACTTTCTGAGGGAAAAAAGCTTTGCTGTATGTCATGAGTCTCGAGGTACCCCTGCTTTTCTTCTGAAGGATTAAGCCTTGCCGTGTGTCGTGGGGTTCTTGGGACCATGCTTTGTCTAAAGGATTAAAGCCTTGCCGTACGTCGTGGTTTTTTTTGGGACCCTATGCTTCTCTTAAGGAGTAAAGCCTTGCTGTACATCGTGAGTCGCCAGGTACCCCTGCTTTTTTTCTGAAGGATTACAGCCTTGCCGTGTGTCGTGGGTGATTTAGAACCCATGCTTTTTTTCTGAAGGATTAGAAAGCCTCGCCATACATCGTGCGTCTCTTGGGACCCATACATTTTCTGAAGGATTAAGTTTTGCCGCGTGTTGTGGGTCTCTCGGGACCCATCCTTTTTTTTCTGTAGAAGTAAACTTCGCCGTATGTTGTGGGTCTCTATGAACCCATACTTTTATTTTCAAAGGATAAAGCTATGCCGTGTTTCTGTTTTCTTTTGTGCGTTTTTTTTTTAATCCGTAGAAAAAAAAAACTGTTGTTATCAATAGAGAAACAGTTTCTGGCTCGGATACAGGTCTTTTTGTTGAATATTAGGTATTCATTGATTTTATGTGATTTCATTTCATTTTCTTTTTTGTGTTTTTATGTTTCATTCTGTTTTTTATTATTATTATTATTATTTTATTCATTTTATGTTATTCCGTTTTATTTCTCTCTCTCTCTCTCTCTTTTTTTTTTTTTTTGCCATTCAGGTATTTCTCTCTTTTTTTTTTCTGCCTCATCTTCCGTTCCACTCCACTGGAATTGCCCCCATAGCACTCATTCCGGTTCACTGTCCACAGCCGCAGCCTGCCTTGTGTCCCGCCATAGCCCCTGGCACCGGCAATCCACAGGGAGCAGTCAATGTCACAGCGTGATGAGACAACCCACAATGACCATGGTTTATGGACAAAGTCATCACAGTTTTGTGGCGATAGCTTCCAAAAAGTGACTGGGTCATATCAAGTGAAAATTTGGACATTGGGTCATTTAATATCCATGATAATGACATGCGGCGATGATTTCCAGTGCATGTCTGATATGCACGCACAGACACACAGGAAAGGATGAAGATGGGGGTGGGGGGGGGGGGGGGTTAGGAGTGGGATAGGGGCGCGGGTGGAGGCAGAGGGTGTCAAATAAAGATGAAAAATCAATCAAATATTGTTATTTTTCATAAATTTTCCTTTTTTTTTCTTTTGTTTAAAGTTCAAAACAAATGTTGTCTCTAAAGGTTACAAGTTTTACAAAATCTTATCTTTAATCAGCAGTCATTAGCTATCATCCCATCTGATCCCCACTCCCCATACATTATTGAAAAATACTTCCTCATGTGGTTGATACGAAGAGCCCATTGGCTTATTTTTTTCTTTCTTTTCTCTCTTTTTCTTTTCGCTTTGTTTTGTTTTGTTTTGTTTTTTAACTGTCTTCAGCTACCAACAGATCTGAACCCAATAACGTTGACTTGAGACATGGCGATCATTTCGCTCCCACTGTAAGCTTTTTCTTCATTGGTCGATAGTTAGCGCGGCGTTTACCTGTCGTATGGTTTGTAGATCGATAGAGAAGCGTTCCACCATCGCAGTCACGTCACATTCACACTACGGTTGAAACCGTGTCGAAAGATGGAGCCAAGGTGGGGGGTGTTCTTGTGACGGATCAATCACCAACAAGACGAGATGCTGTTTGTCAAATGTGTTTCTGTCATTGTCAGTGTTTGTTGGTAGGTCGGTCGGTTTGCCTGCCTGCCTGCCTGCCTGCCCTGCCTCTCTCTCTCTCTCTCTCTCTCTCTCTCTCTCTCTCTCTTCCTCTTTCTCTCTCTCTCTCTCTCTCTCTCTCTCTCTCTCTCTCTCTCTCTCCTCTCTCTCTCTCTCTATACGTGTTGTGTGTGTGTGTTTGTGTGTGTGTGACAGAACATTAAACGAATTCTTCTTTCCTCTCTCTCCTCTCTCCTCTCTCTCTCTCTCTCTCTCTCTCTCTCTCTCCCTCTCTCTCTCTCTCTCTCTCTCCTCTCCTCTCTCTCTCTCTCCCCTCTCTCTCTCTCTCTCTCTCTGTGTCTCTCTCCTGTGTGTGTGTGTTGTGTGTGTGTGTGTGTGTTGTGTGTGTGTGTGCGCGTGTGTGTGTGTGTGTGCGTGCGCGTGTGTGTGTGCGGTGTGTGTGTGTGTGTGTGTGTGTGTGTGTGTGTGTGTGTGTGTGTGTGTGTGTGTGTGTGTGTGTGTGTGTGTGGTGTGTGTGTGTGTGTGTGTGTGTGTGTGTGTGTGTGGTGTGTGACGGGACATTAAGCAGAATTCATTTCCTCCTCTCCTCTCTCTCTCTCTCTCTCCACACATACACACACACACTCTCTCTCTCTCTCTCTCTCTCTCTCTCTCTCTCTCTCTCCTTCTCTTTAAGTGTGTGTGTGTGTGTGTGTGTGGTGTGTGTGTGTGTGTGTGTGTGGCCTGCGTGTGTGCGTGCGTCCTTGTTATTGTGTGTGTGTGTGTGTGTGTGTGGGGTGTGTGTGTGGTTTTCTGTCTGTTTGTCTGGTTTAAGAGGGGGGGGGGGGGGGGGGGGTGGGGGGGGGGGGGGGGGGGGAGGAGGATATTACCTGTCGGTATGTCCGTTAGCGGGGGCGCAGTGTGGTGGGACAGAGAATGTGATATCTGTGAGCACGAGGCAGACGATGTCTGGTGAGAGACTGGCATTGGAGTGAAACCACTGATGCTGGAAGGCACGGGGCGCGACACGGTCGCGCTTCGGGCAAGACAATGACCCCCCTCCCCCCCCCCCCCCATCCCCCTTACTCTTACCCTCCTCTCTGCCCTCCCCGTGTCTGGTCTGACTGGAGAGAGAGAGAGAGAGAGAGAGAGGAGAGAGAGAGAGAGAGAGAGATGTAGAGAGAGAGTCCTGTGAAAGATTGGTTTTGAGACAGAGGGTTGATGGAGGGAGGGAGGGAGAGAGAGTTTGGAGAGAGAGTGATTTTGAGAGAGAGGGAGAGAGGAGGGGGTTTAGAGAGAAAGAGTCTCTGAGAGAGTGATCTTGAGAGAGCGAGAGGGAGAGAGAGAAAAAGAGAGAGAGAGAGAGAGAGAGAGACAGAGAGAGAGACAGACAACAGACAGAACAGTCAGAGAGAGACAGACGAGCAGACAGACAGGACAGACAGACAGAACAGACAGACAGACCAGACAGACAGAGTTTTGGAACTGAGAGAGAGAGATAGGAGAGGTTTTAAGATTTGAGTTGGAGCACACAAAATAAATTGATGTCTGAGAGGACAGAACACAGTAGCCCAAATGGATCCATTGATTTGGAAAAGGGAGGGTGGGGGTGGGGGTATGGAAGAAAAGGTAGGCAAGGCGGGAAGACGGGGAGAGAGGAAGAAGAGCTGGAAGGGGAGGGAAGCGGGGATTCACATGTCTTAGTAAAGACTCTCTTCGCCTGACCTGATGGGGATTGTAGGGGGGGGGTGGGGGGGGGGCGGGGCGGGGGTGGTGGGGGAACGGGGGGGGGTGGGGAGAGCTGGAAGGGGGGGGAAGGGGGGGATTCATGTCTTAGTAAAGACTCTTCGGGATGAGCGGGGCGGGGGCGGGGGGGGGGGGGGGGGGGGGGGGGGGGATTTGCACACACGCCACAATTAGGATTCTGCACGGAAACACTACATAATCCATGTAAGGGTTTTGAGGCCCTATCATAAACTTGAGACAAGCATTTAGTAGAGTAAAACTCAAAATTGATCAAAAGAACAACTCCCCCAATTATTTCCCTTTCGGGGATTTTTTGCCAATGGAATCACAAACGATCTTGACCTTCCCCTTAGTTGACGTCACATTTCAGGCCTTTGCACTCACCCGTGACTGTATTTTTTTGCACCAGCTGGAAGTGCCCAAAATTAATAGTCCCCATTCTGTCTATTTTAATCTCTCTGCTCGGAACCACTTGGTTTATGTCTTGATGGACATATAAAAGAAAATGAGAATAACATTTCAGCCACAATAAGAAAATGAGAATAACATTTCAGCCACAATAAGAAAAA
>JADBJO010001168.1:367500-372500 GCA_016801955.1 Conus betulinus
CGAGAGAGAGAGAGAGAGAGGGAAGAGAGAGGGAGAGGACAGAAGAGAGACAGAGAGACAGAGACAAAGAGAGAGAGAGGGAGAAAAGAAAGTAAAGAGAGACATGGACAGAGAGAGAGAGAGAGACAGAGACAGAGACAGAGAGACAGAGAGACAGAGAGAGAGGTGAAGACAGAGAGACAGAGTCCCGCGGGGTATCAGGGAAGGGAAAAAAAAGCGTAATGGAAACGTGACAAGGCAGCTAAATGTGTCTTGGAAACGTGCACGATTTATCTGACAGCGTTCACGGAAATAAACCTCTGACATGGGAATGCGGTCAGTGACTTGAACTTCTCGACAATTGGCTGCCACATGAGAGAGACACTCTCTGGCTTTGGCAATAATGTCTTTGGGGGTTGTAGTCTGATCTCTCCTGTGTCTCTCTCTGTCTCTCTGTGGTCCATGTCTATCTGTGTCTGTCTCTCGTCTGTCTGTCTGCTGTCTGTCTGTCTGGCTCTGCCCTGTCTGCGTCTGTCTGGTCTGTCTCTCTCGTCTCGCTGTGCCCATGTCTCTCTGTGTCTGTCTCTGTTCTGTCTGTTTGTCTGTCGGTCTGTCTCTCGCTCCTCTATCTTTCTCTCTCTCTCTCTCTCGGGTCATCTCTCTCTCTATCTCTCTACTGGTGTGTGTGTGTGTGTGTTGTGGTGTGTGTGTGTGTGTGTGTGTGTGTGGTGTCCAACCCCCGTCCCACACACTATATCCCCACGTTAATGTTAGTGACAGCATTTATCTTTCTTTTGTGCATAGGGTTCAAGAGGAAAGCGCTTGCACACGTCAGTCGCTCACATTCCTATCATACAATTAACAAGATCAGGCGCTGTCTCGTAAAGAAACAAGAGAAAAAGAGGTCAAGTGTGTAGAGAGGAAAAGAGAGAGAGAGAGAGAGAGAGAGAGAGAGAGAGAGAGAGAGAGAGACAGAGAGACAGAGAGACAGAGAGACAGAGAGAGAGAGAAGAGGGAAAAGAGAGAACGAGAGAGAGAGGAGAGAGGAGAGAGAGAGAGAGAGAGAGAGGAAGGGCGGGACATCAAATAAGAAAAGGAAAGTTTTTTGTGTGTCAGCTTTAATAGATTATAGTATTGTTTTTCTTACGAACAGGGGACGCGCGGGGGGCGGGGGGGGGGGGGGGGGGGGGGGGGTTATTCCAGGTATGACGTGAACCGGAGACAGAAAAAGATGCGTCGGCTGACAGTTGATTGTGTAAATCTGGGAATCAGGAAAGACGGTGGATCTGATGCAGAACCTAGAGAACGAGGGGAGGGGGGGGGCAGGAGGGGGCGGGGGGGTTGCAGAAGTGAAGACATACACAGAGATCGAAATGGGCAGAGCTGTGAATGCATTTTTTTTTTAAGCAGAGTGTTGATCTTACACTTTATTCTAAGTGAGACAGGAACCAAGTGGAAAGAGAGACTTCAAGAGGTGAGTGATGTGATACGATTTTTTTTTTCTTTCTGAGGATAAGTCGAGCGGCCTAATTGCATATTCGTTGGAGAGGCTGGACACAGAATACAGGCAAACTAAACAAGAGAGTGTTACAGTTGTCAATGTGAGGGATCGAGTGAGCGAAATTCACCAGTTCGGAGGTAGCGTTGGTTGACAAGCATGTCTTTCCGAACAGAATTGACGTTTCGTTGTTGACAGAAGCGAGCTGACAAGTTGGAGTGGCAAATTTGTGCACGGGTGATGTGTTGTTAAAGATAACACCGTAGTTCTGTACGGAACTGGAAAGGGGAACAATTTCTGTGATGCCGAGTTTGACTGAGTCAACAGTGACAGAAGAGTTTCTGTTGGGTTCCATGAACACGGCTTCCGTCTTTGTCAGCATTCAAACTGTAACTCACTCTGAATCGTGCAGATTTTGATGTCAGTGAAGCAATCAGGTGTTTCTTGAAGAAGAGAGGACATTCTTTTCAGGAGTGTCGCTTTTCTGGTATTAAGTAGGGGTCCATTCAAAGAACTGGCAATTTTGCAGCGTTTGCGAACATGAAACCGTTTTTTATCCCGGCAAAAAAGAAGATAATACAAACGTCGAACATTTGTACCTTGAGATTCTGAGAAAACACTCTCGGCAAAACGAAAACACCAGTTTCAAGCATTTGTACGTTTAAGACTCTGAGTAAACCCACCCTGTAAAGAGGGGGAAAACACCAATGTCAAACAAAGAGTTAAACTTTTTCTGAGTTAACCCGTTCAAACGAAAAACACCAAAGTCAAACATTTTTACGCTTTAGATTCTGAGTTAACCCGTTCAAACGAAAGCACCAAAGTCAAACATTCGTTTTTCGCTTGATTTCAGAGTAAGCACCCAAGTCACATTCGTTTGCGAACGAGCAAAACGGCTGGAACGGCACAATCACTGTACAATCACTGTACTTGTTTTTCGACAATGTTGATTGTGTTCGTTCACGGCGAACGTTATATCTTCATGGCCATTTTGACGAAGGTGATTGTATCCCATGATACAGAGTCTCGTACCAAGGTAAAAACACGAGGGGGGGGGGGGGGGGGGGGGGGGGGGGGGGGGGGTTTTGAACAGGATGACAAAACTATATTCCAATATCCATCCAATTCCGTTCAAGTTAATTAGCTACTGTTCGGGATTACAGCCAAAGAAGTGTGTGAACATGGACCATGGCGTAGGGAGGACGGGTCAAGCAGTCAGGGAATGCGGGGAGGAAAGTCAGGGAATGAAGGTAACAAAGTTGGGAAAGGCGGGGTAACTAAGTTTGGGAATGCGCGGTCCATGTGACCTGTACGGAGCCAAGGAATCTCGATTGTGTGTGTGTGTGTGTGTGTGTGTGTGTGTGTGTGTGTGTTTGCGCTCTTGCGAGCGCACTCTCTCTCTCATTCTCTCTCTCTTCTCTCATTATCTCATTCTCTCTCTCTCTCTCTCTTCTCTCTCTCTCTCTCTCGCGGTGCGCACAGGGCTGTGTATGTGTGTGTGTGTGTGTGTGTGTGTGGTGTGTGGTGTGTGTGAGAGAGAGTGTGTGAGTGTGTGTGAGATGAGAGAGAGAGAAGAGAGAGAGAGAGAGAGAGAGAGAGACGAGAGAGAGAGAAGAGAGACAAAACTATCTGGAAAAAAACACAGCATCGATATCTACAAATCGATCTTGGAAAAAATACGCATCGAGATCTAAATATCGTTCTTGAAAAAAGACGAGAGAGAGAGAGAGAGAGAATGTGTAGGTGTGATAGCTGGAGCGGGGTTGGGATGGGGGAGGGGCTGGGAGAGAAGACAGAAGAGCGAGGGAGAACACGGGGGTGAGGTGGTGTAGGAGGGGGGAGGCGGCGACTCAGAGAAAGGCAGGCGAAAGAAGCGACAAAGTCAGCCATTGTGCGAGGGTGGAAGACATAAAACAGTACAATACTAGCACAGATCTATATTTATATCCACCCAGTTTGGTGGGTTTTTTTTTTTTTTTTCTCGTTGTTGAGCGGTGGTGTATGGACACCACAGAGCCTTTTAAGGGCAGCCAGACTCACACAGCAAGAAAGGTCACACACACACACACACACACACACACACACACTGCACTGAGAAGATGAGAGCCTGAAGAATAGAACATTCTGAAAAAAATAAAAGAAAAAAAAAAAAAAAAAAACGATTGATGACATGGCAGCTAAAAAACTGACATTCTAATACACTAGGCTGTTGTATGTAGAGGGAGCAAGCGGCTGTCATTTCGCAGGATTTCTAGAATCCGTTTTTTTTTTTGTTTTTTTTTTTTTCATTTTTCCGTAGCAAAAAAAAAAAAATCACAAACAAAAGAAGCATTTAAATGTTGAACATGTTAAACCGAAATGCCATCCATCGTGGCAGCAAGTAGAATGGATGCTGTGTCCACTCAAGACAGTAGTGTTCAAGTTTCCTGGCTTTGACACCAGATTAAAAGAATAGAAAAAAAAAAAAAAAGCTACTATGTCATTTGCAATGACCAGAAAATAAGTGTGAAATGATGCTTCCAGAACAAAGACAGCTGAATGCTCCACAAAGTGGGAAAGAAAAAAAAAAAAACAAAGACGACAGTAAAGAGAAAGAGAAAGAAGAAGAAGAAAGGCTCAGTCAAGGAAGGAGACCAAAAAAAAAAAAATTACTAATTCAGAACTTCCGGAACGTGGAGGGCCGGGTGGGGTGGGGGGGGGGGGGGGGGGGGGGAGGACGGGGGAGGGGAGGTATTGTTCTGAAAGATTCCATGGCATGCCCGTGACTATCTATGTATAGTTACTTTCTCTTCTCTTCTCTTCTTCTTCTGCGTACGCAGGCTGATACTCTTGCAGACACTCCCTATGTGGACAGGCAAAAGTATTAATCCCATCTACCCAACAAAGAGAGGGAGTTAGTTAGTTTTGGAGTTTTGTGTGTATGACCGTGTTTTTTTTTTTTTTTTGTTTATCCAGCCATTAAGGCAGCCATACTCCATCTTCGGGGAAGGTGCATGCTATGTGTAACGTGTCATCCATACCAACGGCCAAACTGGCCTTCTCTTCCGAAAGTTGGTGATGGGATTTTACGTGTGTGCAAGGTGTTATGCGTGCGTTCACACACGGAACCTCGGTTTACAGTCTCATTCGAAGGACGACGGTATGGGGAATGGAGTCAGAACCAATGTTAACTCCCGAGGAAAAAATCCCCTTGTACCGAAACGGCCTTGGCGGAGATTCGAACCCGCAAGCCCTTGGGTAACGAGTCCGGCAATCTACCAACTGAGCTATTCCGGCCCCCTATAGTTACTTTCGAATTTAACCGTCTATCCACTTTAGGTGAATATTAGAAAATAATGATAATAAAAAAAAAAAAAAAAAAAAAAAAAAGCAAAACCTCATCAAACCAAAAGCAAATAAACAAATAAACCAAATCCTAATGACGGAACTAGGAAACTACAGATGGTTTTGGTGGGGGAGAGAGAGTGAAAGGTAGGGGACGGAATGAATTGTTGGTGGTCCTTTCGTATATTTATGTAGATTA
>JADBJO010001168.1:377500-380000 GCA_016801955.1 Conus betulinus
AGGAAATGGCTTTAAAAAAACGAAAAAAACGCTGGTCGTCCGCCGGAGAAAGAAAAAAAAAAAAAAAAAAAAAAAAAGGAAATAAAAACAGAAAGGAAAAAAAAAAAAAAAAAAAAACAAACGAAGACCAGAAAAAGACTTACAGGACCCCCGGCCCACTTTCCTTGCGTGATATCCGTATCTCCGTCTGTCGGCAACTTTCCACTGCCTCAGTATTTGGTTTTTCGCTCTAGATAGCCAAATCGTCGCCAAAAAAAACAACTAACAACAAACACAGCAAACTGCTCCGGTCAATACTATGTTAGAGTACCGTTTGTAAATACGGAGGAGGGTTCCGCTAGATATAAGATTAGTATGCTAGATAGATAGATAGTATTGTGTTTGTGTTTGTGTGTGTGTTTGTGTTGTGTGTGTGTGTGGTTTGTGTGTGCAAGAGAGAGAGAGCGAGAGCGAGAGAGAGAGAAAGAGTGAGTGTTTGTGTGTAGTGTGTGTGTGTGTGTGTGTGTGTGTGTGGTGTGTGTGGTGTTTGTGTTTGTTGTGTTTTGTGTGAAACTTAACTTCCTCTCTCGGAAAAAGGGGCCGGCGCACAAAAACCGGTCAGTTGTGGGAAAGGTTTACACCATTACAGTCAAAAACAGAACGACAACACAGGTCCAGGATAGGGGCAGAATTGTGCCCCCGTCACTGGCCCAAAGCTTCGGCAGTAGGCACTGTGATTTTGACAAATTTTCAGTGGGCCCCTTGGCACACTAGATTAGTGCGCTAAGGCCTTGCTTTTAAAGGATCGAAGTATTTATAGAGTGAGATTGCGCGATTAAGGATATTATTTTTACAAATTCTATCGGTGTCTGAAACGGTTGATTCCTCTCCCTAATTTCTTTCCAACGGTCATAAGGTAACAAACCAACAAAACCAGGGTGGTTCCAAGCCGACTTACTGAAAATCACATGAATGGTACTTGTTTGGGGAAACCCCTGGCGAAAAGATAATGTTCAATGGGATGAAGGTGCAAAGGCTGAATGAATGTGACGGGGTCAGTAATGTTAAGGTCCACGTATTGGAATAATTAGTTGTAATTTTCATCGTGAATATTCCCTTCCCCCCCCAAAACAGGGTGATAATTTTGAAGGGTTTGTGCATTATAATATCATAAACAATTGATCATTTTCAGTTAAGATTGAGTACTGCCTCAAATCGGGGTTGAGGGCCCTCAAAACGTTTACAACAAATCGATTATATTATATAATCTAGAAATATATAGATGATTCATAAATCGTATATATTACTCTCTATATATTATCGTATATATATTGTGGTGTTTGTGTGTGTGTGTGTGTGTGTGTTGTGTGTGTGTGTGTGGTGATGGAGGAGGAGAAGAGGAGAAGATCAGAGTATAGAAAGAAGAGGCGAGAAAGAGAGGGAGGGGAGAGAGAGCGAGAGAGAGAGAGAGAGAGAGAAGAGAATGTTTTTAGTGCAAAACATATTTCGGTTTTTTGGCCAGTGCGCTCAGTTTGGTCAAGAATCGTGACAACTTTTCACGAGAATGTGGATTTGTACGCGCCTACCACCTTAGTCTTTACTGCGGTGAAAACTGCTTGTTGAAAGTCTACTGTCAATAAAGTCGATGGCTTCATGATAATGTTTCATAGGAACCTAACTGATTCAGTCGAATGCACTGTAAGCCCTCTTTACACCAGTCACATTTCCCCGAGATCTTCATTAGTGTCGGGTGCCTGTGGTTGTCATCGACTCTCGGGCTCCTGATAACTTAGGCACGTCATCTCACCTCTTGTGGCTCCTGTGTGTGTGTGTGGTGTGTGTGTGTGGTGTGAGGGTGGCTGAGAGAGCGCGTGGAGTGCGTGCGTGGTGTGTATATGGAGTGTGGGGCGTGCGACGCGCGAGTGCGTGAGTGTGTAGAATGGTGTCTGTTGTCTGTATGTCTGTGTGTTGTGTGTGTCTGTGTTGGTTGTTAGTTTCTTTTATGTATATAGATTAGTGTGTTGTGGGGTGTGTGTTGTGTGGGTGTGTTGGTGCGTGCGTGCGTGAGTTGCGTGCGGGCGTGTGTGTGTGTGTGTGGTTGGTGTGTGTGTGTGTGTGTGACGTGTGTGCGCTTGCGAGCGCGTGAGTTTGTATAACGAGGAGTGTGCGTGTGTGTGTGTGTGTGTGTGTGTGTGTGTGTGTGTGTGTGTGTGTGTTGGTGTGTGCGCGCGCGCGCGCGAGTATGTTAGGGTGAGTGAATGACTGAATGAGCGTGTGTTATGGTGTGTGGGTGTGGTGTGTGTGTCGTGTGTGTGTGTGTGTGGTGTGGGTGTAGTGTGTGAGTGTTAGTGAGTGGTGTGTGATGTGTGTGGGTGGTGGGTGGTGTGTGTGTGGTGTGTGTGTGTGTGCCACAGCGAAGAAGACGAGAGAGAAGAGAGAGAGAGAGAGAGGATGAGAGAGAGAGAGAAGAAGGAGACAGAGACAAAGAGGAGAGATAGAGAGAAGAATTAATGTTGACCCA
>JADBJO010001168.1:382500-385000 GCA_016801955.1 Conus betulinus
AAATTAAATGCTTGCATCTCACGCGTACATACACGCACGTACACACTTAGACGCACGCTCGCGCGCAGACACACACACAAAAACACACGCGCGCGCGCGCACACACACACACACACGCGCGCGTGCGCGCGCACGCAAGCACGCTCGCACGCACGCACCACACATGCACGCACGCACGCACGCACACACACACACACACACCACACACGCACACGCACACACACACACACGCACTGTAACAAAGTAGATCTGAATCGATCGCCCCTTCCAGAGATTTCACAGACTGTAACCAGGCGATGAAAACTCTCTATCAATGCCCCCACCCCCACCCCCATCCGCTCACTCCCCTTTTCTTCCCCGTCGACCTCCAGAAATGAAATTCTTTAAAAAAAAAAAAAAAAAAAAAAAAAAAAAGACAGCAAGTTTAATGAAACAAATCAAACGAAACAGGAGTGAAATGAAACCGTGAAATGAAATAAGATGAGATCAGCTGAAAAAGTCATAAATTTGTACAGCAATGGAGCCAATCACTTTGCGTGGAGCTGCTTAATCTACCGTGGTGGATCGGGGGGGGGTCGGTGTGTGTGTGTGTGTGTGTGTGTGTGTGTGTGTAAAAGTGTGTATATGTGTGTGTGTGCGTGCGCGCGCGCGCGAGCGTGTTCTTGTGTGCGTCACTTGAATGAATATACATGAGACTAGTAGATATGGAAAATGGGGAGAGGCGACGAGGCATTGGAAGAAAACGGTAGAGGACGTCTTTTTTCTGAGCGTGTAGTATAGTATGCCTACGTCAGGAATTGGCTCCGCTCTGGTGGTGTGGGCGTTGTACACGGCCCGTTCTGTTGGTGAGACACTGACTGGGCCACCTGCCACTGTGATGCAGCTTCAGCTGCAGCTTGTTTCATCCTTCAGCTTCAGATCATGTCCCCCATCGTCAGATGCTGTTCTACGATCCATGAACATGCTTCTTGCCTCACTCACTCACTCACTCAGTCAAAAAAGTGACGGCGTCCGATTCCTGGTTATTTGAATTTAATTCATTTATTATTCATTTATTTATTATTTATCAAAATAAAAAAAAATCATTTTATTATATGATACGTCAGAGCCACAAGCATGTATCTGTCCATAAAGTAGTTCAGAGATGCATGGTTGTGGCTGGGGTGTTTCTCAAGTCCTGTACGTCCTGAGCTGTATAGGTGATCTGGCCTTTAGGTGGCTCTGTGGTGTGGGGACCCAACCTGTCTTGTCAGTTACGATCTCCCCCTTCTCCCAGATGCACCCCATTCATCAGCCGCTACATGCACTACAGAACATAACTGGCTGGATCTGTAGCTGTCTGGAACACACCTGGCTGGATCTGTAGCTGTCTGGAACACACCTGGCTGGATCTGTAGCTGTCTGGAACACACCTGGCTGGATCTGTAGCTGTCTGGAACACACACCTGACTGGATCTGTAGCTGTCTGGAACACACCTGGCTGGATCTGTAGCTGTCTGCTTCAGTCTCATCCTTCTCTTTCTCAATTCTGAAGTATTTCATGAGCTGCACCTGACGGCGCGGCCCTCTCTGAGCGTGTGAAGAGTTCAGGACCGATGCTGTGGTGTCAGGGAACATGGGGGTACGGGGTGGGGAGAGGAGTGGTTCTATACTCTGAAGACTCTCAGACTTTTCTTCTGGAATTTTTATTTCCTACTTCAAAGTTGGTCTAGCTGGTACAGGGTCGTTCTTTACACTCTGCATACAAAAGATGTCAGCCGTCGTCGTATTCTTCGGTAAAAACTTCGTGTTTTTTTATGTGCTCGAGTCGGTCGGACGTTTTGACCTCCCATCTACTCCCCTACCCCCCCCCCCCCCCCTCTTCCCACCTCCTCCTTTCCCCTCCCCGACCACTTTCTCCATCCTTGCCATGCGTATGGTCACGTCAAAATGACGGAGATGTCGGTTAGCTCAGGCCCAAAACGCATCCCATCTCGCCCCCCCCCCCCCCCCCCCCCCCCCCCCCCCCCCCCCCCCAACCCCCCCCCCCCCCCCCCCCCCCCCCCCCCCCCCCAACACATCGCCAATATACGGAGATGTTGGTAGCGCAGGCCAAAAGACATCGCCAATACGGAGATGTTTGGTAGCTCAGGCCAAAATACATCGCCAATATACGGAGATGTTGGTAGCGCAGGCCAAAAGACATCGCCAATATACGGAGATGTTGGTAGCTCAGGCCAAAAGACATCGCCAGTTTCGGCGTGCAGCTTTCAATGTCTGGATCACTTTGATCTTCCTTGTCGATCTGTAGAGCACACGTTTGCCCGGCGACATGTTTGTCCGTCCCGCCCTGTCGTCTTTGTGTGGTACGTTTTGCAACAACAACAACAACAACACAACAACAACAAGTTTCAGTGTCAAGTGTTATTGTTGCCCTGACCACCACACAGAGTCCTTTTGGGGTTGTACAACAACAACAATAACAACGACAACGACAACAAGAACTTTCAGTGTCAGTGTT
>JADBJO010001168.1:392500-407500 GCA_016801955.1 Conus betulinus
AGACCTAGGAGGTCAAAACGCGTGGTGTTTTGTCTTGTGATTCGTTTTGTCTACGTTTTCTTGGCGATTCGCTATTAATTGCGTTTAAAATGTGTTTAGATTTCCGCCTGCATGTGCCTCACCTTGCAGCTAGATCTAACTTTCTTTTTAGTTTTCACTGTGCACAATCTTTGTCACAGTTTCCCTTGCTTCCGTATTCATATTCCCTTGTGACGCATGCCTTTTGTGTCCTGTTTCTACCCAAATAGATGCAGGTCAGAAACCCTGTCTACATCCCAAGAAGAAGCCCACCCCCCCCCCCCCCCCCCCTCCCCCGCCACCACACACACACACACACACACACACACACACACACACACACATGTGCCTTCTGTCTGTCTGTCTGTTTCTGTCTGTCTCTCTCAAATCTCAATCCTTGATTGAATAAAGTTTTTTTGTGAGTTCTGAGATCTCCGTCCCTCTCTCTCTCTCTCTCTCTCTCTTTCTCTCTCTCTCTTCTCTCACTCTCTCTCTCAATCCTCGAAGGTTTTTTTTTTTTTTTCTCCCTCCTGTTTTCCGAGTTCTCTCTCTCTCCTCTCTCTCTCTCTCTCATCATCTCCCTCCCCCCCCCCCCCCCCCCCCCCCATCTCCATACGATCTTCCCCACACCCACCAAAGAGCCTCTCCTTCCCCATTTACCTCCAGTGTTCACCCCCACACCCACCCCACAGCCGTGCAATGCAAGAAGACGGTGACCTTTCTGGTGAATCTCTTTCCGATGGTTTTGTCATTTCACATTTCTACCTCAACGATCTTTCGGTCTTGTCTCTCTTTTTTACTCTTTCGCGCGTGCTAGGTTGCGTCTCTTTCTGTGATGATTGATTCCTTGATGGAACAGGCTAGGAAGAAGCATTGAGAGAGAGAGAGAGAGAGAGAGAGAGAGAGAGAGAGAGAGAGAGAGAGAGAGAGAAAGACAGACAGACAGACAGAGAAGACAGACAGAGAAAAGACAGAGAGAGACTGTGTGTGTGTGTGTGTGTGTGTGTGTGTGTGTGTGTGTGTGTGTGTGTGTGTGTGAGTGTGTGTGTGTGAGAGAGAGAGAGAGAGAGAGAGAGAGAGAGAGAGACAGACAGACAACACACACAGAGAACAGACACAGAGAGAGATTGTGTGTGTGTGTGTGTGTGTGCGTGTGTGTGTGTGTGTGTGTGTGTGTGTGTGTGTGTGTGAGAGAGAGAGAGAGAGAGAGAGAGAGAGAGAGAGAGAGAGAGAGAGAGAGAGAGAGAGAGAGAGAGAGACTTATTTCACAATCATTGTGCTGAGCTTTCAGGAAAATATTTGATTGCAGTATTTGGTTGTCATGTAATGTGATCTTCAGTGGTAGGATGCGGGAGAAATCAAAACGTCACGTATATAGGATTTTTGATTTGTTCCCACTAGAGAAGACACACAGGTGTATTTCTTTCTTACAGTGTTTTCGTCAACACGATGTCAACCCCCACATTTATCCCTACGCTTGATCTCAACGGGCTTCAAGCATTGTTAAGCTTGTGAGAGTTAGCATGTCTGTTTTTCTTTTGATTGATCCACGATATTATGAGTAGTAGTTCAATGTTTTGGTAATGACTCTACGGAAACGCGTCGAAGGAAATGTGATGTACCTGCTGATCGTTTTGCAATTCTGTAACTTTCAAGCAAATACAAACAATGGCAGGCTATGCAAACAATGGCAGACTATACAAACAATGGCAGGCTATTGCTTTTCCGATTGCTTTTACTCTTCAAACAGCCTCTTCTATACGAGATTCTAACCTCCGGTGGGTTGCAAATGATTGCTTTTTAAGCAAATACATTGTCATTTTCTTTTCGGGCCGTTTTCTTTTTTTTTCGTTTTTTTTTTCTTTTTTTTTTTTTTTTCCTTCTTCCCTTTCTTCTCTTTTTATGTTGTTTTTCCTTAAATATGCTATCCGTAGTCATTTTAGTATTCGCTTACTTCGTAACCTTCATAAAACCGTATTCTGTTGCAAATGATTCTTTTACTGCATTGTCATTTTTTTTTTCTTTCGTAATGTAGTTTGTCTACATAGTTTATGTACTCTATTCAAAATCTCGTTGTCCTCCTGCTCGAATCATTTCAATTCGCTTACTTCGAGGGAATGTATTTTTGTCTACTGTGGTGCGTTCCGAGGGAACTCCGGTGCGTTCCCGCTAACTGTAAAATACGTTTTTTTTCCAGAGTTCTGGGATATGAACTTTTTACCGCAGAACCCATGAAAGCCTTGTTCTGTGATGTTCTACAAGTCGTGATTGTTTAGTCCTTGAAAGAGAAAACGGGGTTTTCCATCTGATCCGACATTTCACGGAAGAAAGATTTTCAAAGGGTTTTTTTTAACGTGTTTTTGAAAATCAGATTTTATAAATGGGGATTTTTTTTAACAGCTGTGTGGAGAACAAATCTTGACGAGTTGATTGCCCAAATATGGCCCTTCGCGGTCGGCTGGGCTATGAGTAATATGAACTGAATTGAATTGAATTTGATATTTCCCTGTGGCTGAGATGTTTTGGAGTTTCTGTCAACTTACTTTAAAAAAAAAAAAAAAAAAAAAAAAAAAAAAAAAAAAAACGGAATAAATAGAAAGAAAGAAAGAACGGAAAAGAGACATTTACGACCGTTGAATTTTTCTCCGCCAAAATGTGGCCGTCGACACTTGAAACACTTCAACGGTGAACTGATCACCGCCAAATGTCGCCGTCAACACTTTCAACGATGAACAGACAACTCCGCCAAAATGTCGCCGTCAAACACTTCAACGATGAACAGATCTCCGCCAAAATGTCGCCGGCAACAGTTCAACGATGAACAGATCTCTGCCAAAGTGTCGCCGGCAACAGTTCAACGATGAACATCTCCGATCTCGGCCAGTCGATGGACGATAAACCAGTGAACCGATGGCATATCAGTGTCGCCGGCCGACAAACAGATCAGGGCATGCATACACCGACAACAAATCAGTTGCTACTGTGGTCAACGCTTGTTTACCGCTGTGTATATCGCGCTAGGTTGGTGATGTTACATACAAGAACAACTACGAAACTTACCAAGATGAATTACGACGATGATAACGACGACAAAGCGGACGATGACGACGACGATGATAATGACTCGAAGCCCGTACAGTGAACCACTCTCCCATTTCTGAAGGGATGTAAGCTGTGCATGGGTTATCTACTCCTGATCGGGGAAAGCGATTTTGATTGGACAGTTGCGAGTAAGATTGGTAAGGGAAGTTAACCCAAATAGAATGATCTAATCCACCAACTATCCGCTCGCAATGTAAAGGCCAGTACTTGAAACCCTGTTTACTCAGCCCATCAAGCCCCGAAACTTGCAATGTCCCTTGGGCCCTATTAGCGCTCTGCTTGCTTCCATCCAATTCTTGGTGTCCAGCTGACTCATCTCTGGTCTTCAACGTTTTAAACCAATCTGCTAAAGAAAGAACGAAAAGAAAGAAAGAAAGAAAGAAAGACTAAGCAGAGAAATTGAAAAGAACGAAGGAAAGAAGGCATTACAGAAAGAACGAGAAAGGACGAAAGAATCAATGAACAATTAAAATAAGGAAGGCACGAAACAAAGACATAGGAAATGAAGGAAGGCTGTGTAGAAAAGAAACCGGAAATGAAGGGAGTTTTAAAAACCAAAGAAAAGAAAAAAGAAAGAAGAAGAAATGAAAAAGACGAATAGGAAGGAGGAGGAAAGATAAATGAATCAATCAATGAATAAATAATAAAAAGAACGAAAGAAAGTGGGATGGTGTGTGTGTGTGTGTGTGTGTGTGTGTGTGCGCGCAAAAGCTAAGCAGCGCGCGCGCACCCACCTCCCCCCCATCCCCCCCCCCCCCCCCCCCCCCCCCCCCCCCCCCACCATACACACACACACACATAATATATATACTCTTCACTCAGGACAAATACTGCCATGTGTGCAACATGGACACTCGATAATTTGAAAAAAAAAAAAAAAAAAAAAAAAAAAAAAGTTTGTCTTCATTTCCCGAATGAATCTGTCAAGTGTGTTGCAAACATCTTTGAGTGTGTCGCAGAACTCTGACGTCATTCTTTTCACGACGCAGTGTGACGCAAAACTCTGACGTCATTCTTTTTCACGACGCATTGCCAACCGTCCAAGTCCTGAACTGTCAGTAAAAATACGATAAATCAACGATTGTTCAAGTCAAAACTGCTACAACGCCTTATGGTTTTCCGGTGACAACTTGAGCGTTACGACAGCACAATAAAATGTCGCCGATCCGTTGATTTGTCGCCGAATGGCGACATTTTGAGGTATCTCTGACTCGCTTAATTGTCGCCGTTCCATTGATTTGTCGCCACGGTGGAAGTCTGCTGACCGGTGATTTGTCGTAACTTCGATGATTTGTTACCAACGAGCTTCACCAAACTGTCTCCCAGAGCAGTTTTTGCAGATTTCGAGAATTCAGAGAAGCACATCTAATAAAACGCCCCCATCCCCCCTATTTCCCCTCCCCCCTCCCGCCCTTTTCCCCCTCCCCGCCCGCCCTTCTTCTCCTCTCCAACACCCCCCCCCCCCCCCCCCCCCCCCCCCCCCCCCACCATCTCCACTCCCTGAACTTCCCCAATATGCCCGATATCCCTTATCTCTCCCGCCCCATCTCCCCCCCCCCCCCCCCCCCCCCTCCCCTCCATTTGCTGCTAACTCCCCCTTCCTGGCCCTAAACCCATGCAAGGTTCTCCCCCAAATCCCCCATAAACCCAAGGCAAAGAGCCCGAGACATTCTCTGATTCTCCTTCCGACAGTTTTGTTATTCCGCATTTCCCACATCAACGATCTTCTTCTCCCATCTCTCTCTTTACTCTCCTCCTCGCGTGCCAGGTTTGTCCTCTTCTGTGATGATTGATTGCTTGGGGGCCAATTGGGAAGAAGCAGAAAAGAGAGAGAGAGAGAGAGAGAGAGAGAGAGAGAGAGAGAGATTGAGGGGGGGGGGGGGGTCCCTGAGGTTTTTTTTTTTTTTTTTTTTTTTTCCACCCTTTTTATTTTTTCTTCTTCCTTTCTTCCCCCCCCCCCCCCCCCCCCCCCCCCCCCCCCCCGCACACACCACACACACACACACACACACACACACACACACGCGCACGCGCGCGCGCGCGAATTTGTTTTTTTCTTTCACGTTTCTTCTTCTTCTTCTTCTTACCCCAGTTCTCGTTTTCAATTTTAATTCTGTACTTCAGCAAAACTGTTCATGTCGTCCTGTCCGCTTCCGCTTCAGTCCTCCATTTCCTCCACCTCCATCCTCAGGTTTCTCTGCTTCTAATCCCGGTTTTTCACGTGCAATAATCACTGCACTCCCGAAATGATTCTCTGGAGGGGGTGAAAGGGCACGTGCGCAAACTCCCACTCACCCTACCTTCTCTCTCTCTCTCTCTCTCTCTCTCTCTCTCTCTCTCCTAGGGTAAATACAGACCGATCTCCTATTTTGCTCCAAACTCACTCCCCCTCTTTCAAAATTCGCAAGATGTCTCAAAATAGGTCAATCAAAGCGCATTGCGCCTGAACTTGAAAGGGGAAGTCATTCCGAGTGTGAGCCAGACCTTCTCCCTCCTTCAACCTCCACCCCCACCATCCTGTTCCAAAACCACTCCCCTCTGAGTCATTTGGGTCATGTCACATTCCCATACCCCATACGGCGGGTGAGGGCGCGTGCCTGCCTATTCACTCACTCCATTGAGTGTTATATGCCAGGTCCCAAATCACCCAAAGACATGTGGGGGTGCGTCCCAAATCACCCAAGAAAGGGTGGGGGTGGGTCCCAAATCACCCAAGGGAGGGTGGGGGTGGGTCTTAAATCACCCAAGCAAAGGCGGGGCACGTCCCAAATCACCCAAAGAAGGGTGGGGGTGCGGTCCCAAATCACCCAAGGGAGGACAGGGGTGGGTCCCAAATCACTCAAAGGGAGGATAGGGGGTGGGTCCCCAAATCACTCAAGGGAGGATCGGGGTGGGTCCCAAATCACCCAAGGGAGGATAGGGGTGGGTCCCAAATCACCCAAGGAAGGGTTGGCGTGATCCCAAATCATCCAAGGGAGGATAGGGGTGGGTCCCAAATCACCCAGGGAGGGTGGAGGTGGGTCCCAAATCAGTCAAGGGAGGGTGGGGGGGCGGGTCTTAAATCAGTCAAGGGAGGATAGGGGTGGGTCCCAAATCACTCAAGGGAGGATAGGGGTGGGTCCCAAATCACTCAAGGGAGGATAGGGGTGGGTCCCAAATCACCCAAGGGAGGATAGGGGTGGGTCCCAAATCACCCAAGGAAGGGTTGGCGTGATCCCAAATCATCCAAGGGAGGATAGGGGGGGTCCCAAATCACCCAAGGGAGGGTGGAGGTGGGTCCCAAATCAGTCAAGGGAGGGTGGGGGGTGGGTCGTAAATCAGTCAAGGGAGGATGGGGGCGGGTGGTTTAGGAACCGGACGGGGTGTAGCTTTGGCTCAGATCCAGAATTACCACGACGGCTACACTTGGAGAATCGTGAAGGATGGGAGTGTTTCTGGAGCAAAAAAAAAAAAAAAAAAAGGAGAGAAGGCGGATTTAGAATTACTCCCCAGGAAGTGAGTCTGGGAACGTAGCGTGCATCACCCGCCGGGGAATGATTTTGAGAGGGGGGTGCACCTAGCACCGGCATGACTACCATCACCATGCGATCTTTTCCCGGGCAGTTTGGACAACAGGCCACACTCAACAATTAGGATGTTGCACTAAAAACACTATATAATCTGTATAATCCATTTAGGCCTATCACAAATTACACTGATAATTGATCACAAGATCAACTCCCCCGCCAATAATTTCCCTTGTGTGGGGGGATTTTCACTGATGAAGTCACAAACAATTTCAAATACGTGACCTTCCCCATAGCTGACAACACATTTCAGGCCTTTGCACTCACTCGTGACCCTATCTTCGCGCCAGGGGGGTCCCCCAAAAATAGTCCCATTCCTTTGATTTTAGTAGTCTTGGGAGGATGGGGGGTGGGGGTGACTATATATATATATATATATATATATTTTGGTCACATGTCCTGAGGCATATATTGTAATTTCAGGCTGACATTCGTTACTCTGTTCCCGTACACACACCGCTTTGTTCTTTGTGTGTTGGCATCATCTGCGAAGCTACTTGGATGAGTTCCTAATAGTTCTTCAGAAAGAGCTGGTATTTTTTTTTCCCCCACGAGTAATCTAGTGGTCGCAAACATGTGTGTGTGTGTGTGTGTGTGTGTGTGTGTGTGTGTGTGTGTGTGTGTGTGTGTGTGTGTGTGTGTGTGTGTGTGTATGTGTGTGTGTGTGTGTGTGTGTGTGTTTTTCGCATTCTTCATCGTAAATTCCGGCAGGGCTTATGTGTCCTGGTGGTAGTGACTCATCTTTCTGTAGTCTTTGCTGCACGTTGAGGGTGTGTATACTCATCCAAACTTCATCACAGACACAAGCGCTTGCGCAGACTTTCCTGATGAAATGTAGGAGCATTTCATCCACTTTTCTACCTTCACCACACACACTTCTTTCAGCCTGCCTCCCCCTTCATATAACAGCACATAGATTTGGACCCAAGAACTTGCCACCCATACATAATTTGTCCACACCTCGCTCTCCATTCAGTCTCCATCCGTCTCAATAGTTTTTTTTTTCGCCCCAATGTCTCTCCCTAGTGCAATGCAGTTTAATTTACAGCTTCTGTCTTCAGTTTTTAAAAGGCAGTGTTTAACAGCCCGGTCCCCGTCGCCATCCCTCTCCCGTCGCTTCCTCTCTCCTCTCCAACTCCTCCCTTCTCCCTCTCTCTCCCTCTCTCCTCTCTTCTCCGGTTCCTCTCCTCTCCCTTCTCGCTCTCCGCCCTTCCCTCCCCCGCCATCTCCTCTCTCCCTCCTCTTCTCCTCTCATCTCCCTCTCTCTTCTCTCTTCTCCCACCTTGATATATCCCCTTTGCAGTCGGCTGGGCTATAACAACATTACCCTACAAGCCTTATCATACCTATCTCTGTCCTGTCTGTCTGTCTGTCTGTCTGTTTCTGTCTCTCTATAATAAGCATTATTACCTTACCCCCCCTATCTCTCTGTCTGTCTGCCCGTCTGTCTTTTTGTCTGCTCTCCCGTCTCTTCTTTTCTCTTTCCCCCTCCCCTCCCCCCCCCTCTTCTCCCTCCCCCCTTCCTCTCTCCCTTTCTCCTTCTCTCTCCTCTCTCCCCCCCCTCTCTCTCCCTCCTCTCTCTCTCTCTCTCTCTCTCTCTGAGAGACATCGAATGGACTCACTCTTCTGGGCACTCGCTGTTTAAATCTCTTCACACGCTGTTAGTGAGGAAGAAAGAGAACTGAGGAGGAGCAGGAGGAGGAGCAGAAGAAGAAGAAGAAGAATAGAAGAAAAAGAGAGGAGGGAAGAAAAGTGTGTGTGTGTGTGTGTGTGGTGTGTGGTGTGTGTGTGTGTGTGTGTGTGTGTGTGTGTGTGTTGAGAGAAGAGAGAGAGAGACTTGAGAGAGAGAGAGTTGGATGGGGGGTGGGGGGAGGGACGTCCACAGCCCTTTAAAAGCTTGGCAGATCGTCTAGAAACAGAAGAAGAAAAACTTCAACTGCATTTTAAAAGGTGCTAGCCCGCCTGCTGCTTCTTCGGTGGATAAGAGAACAATCTAATTGTCCTGTAATCTGTGTGGTGTGCTGTATTGTCTGGAGGAACTAACACTGTGTTTTTTTTTTTTGCTTCCAAGTTTGCTTCATTTTCCGCCCTCATCAGTCCCCTCGTTTTGAAACTGAAAAATATCTTGTTATCGTTTCCCAACAGACATACAGATTGCGTCACTCCCCTGCCTTTCAACACCTCACATCCTCAATCCTCCACAACTTGTGCTCACGATTGTAAACTAGCTTAAAAACGGCCCGCATATTGTTTTAAAAACGGCTTCGCATTCTTGTTCTTCGCATACTTCTTCTTTCTTCTTCTTCCTCTCTCTTCTCTTCTTTCTTCTTCTTCTTCAACATTTCAAAATTTGTTCCAGCACTTTTTGCTTCCCATTGGAAACTCCATGAGGTAATGAAAGGTTTGTTCTTCTTCCTTTTAACTAGAAATTTTTCAGAGAACTTTTCTATCATCGCACTCAACGTCGAAAAAATCCTGGAGTAAGGTAATGATTTTTGTTCTTTAGGTCTCTCATCATGTGACCCGGAAACCTCTGAATAGTTTTCTGCATTTCATGCTTCCCATTGAAAATTTCCCTTTGCGTTGAACATTGGCTTCCTTCCTCCTTCTTCTTTTTTTTGTGTCTCTTTTTCTCTTTCTTGTCTTTTCTTCTTTTTTCTTTCCTTTTCTTTCTTTCTGCTTTCTTGCCTTCTTTCCTTTCTCTTTTTTTTTTTTTTAAAAAGAATTTTTTCTTCTCTCTTTTTTCCTTTTTTCCCTTGTCTTTTTCTTTTTTTTTTCTTTTTCTCCTGTCTTCCTTCCTTTTTTTTCTGGCTTTTTCTTTTTTTTTTTTTTTAAACCTTTTTTTTCCGCCTTTTCTTTCCTCCTTTTTTCCCTTTTCCTTTGTTCTTTTCCTTTTCCTTCCTTCTTCCCTTCTTTTTTCTTCTTTGATCTTTCTTCCTTCTTCTTTTCTTGTTCTCTTTTCTATCTTCCTTTTTTCTTCTTTCTGTTCTGATCCTTTCTCCTCCTTTCTGTCTTTACCTCTCCTCCTCCTTCCTTCCTCCGCCTCCTCCTTTCCTTTCCTCTCCTTCCTTTCTTTCTTCTTCTTTTTCTTCTTCTTCTTCATTTGCTTCTTTCTTGGTTTTCTTTTCTTCTTTTTTTTTTCCTTTCTTTTTCTTGTCTTCTCCTTCTTCTTTCCTTGGTCCTTTCTTCCCTTTTCTTCTTCTGTGTCTTTTCCTGTCTTCCTTCGTCTTTCCTTTGCTTTCTCTTTCCTTTTTTCTTTTTTCTTTTTCTTTTTTTTTCTTTTCTTTTCTTTCTTTTTCTTTCCTTTTTTCTTGTCTCATCTACACTTCTGTTCCTATTGAACATCTCCCCATCTGGCACGTACCTTTTTCCACCTCAACCTCTCCTTCCGTCACACAGGAGATGCAGTTTTGATGTTTCTTGCTTCCTATCTAACGGGCAGTATTCCCTCGCTCGCCGTCCTCCTACTACTCTGGCCCTGCCCTCTCTAGCCCCTCCTTCCCCCCGCTCCTTCCTCCCCCGCTCCTCACCCTTCCACCTCACAGCACACCACCACACACACAACACACACAAACACAACACACACAACAACCACACACAACCACCAACACAACACACACACCACACAACACACACCCATATGCTTACGCCACACAACTCACTCACGCACGCATCACGCACACAGTACCCACCCTCCTCCTCCCCTCCCACCATTCGCCCGCCCCCTTCACCTCGCCCGCCCCCGCCGCCCCCCGCATCCCCTCGCCCTCAGCCTTCCGCTTTCGCCTATCCCCCCCCTCCCCTTCCCCCCATCCCCCCCTCCCCCCCCACCCCTTCCCTCCTCCCCCCCCCCTCTTTTCTTCCTCTCGCCTCCCTCCTCCCCTCCCCGTCCCGCCTCTCCTCCTCGCCTCCCTTCCCCTCCCCCCTACCCCCCCTCCCTCCCCTCTCCCTCCCCACCCCACCCCCCACCCCCACCCCCCACTACACACACGTACACACACAGACACACACACCCAATTCGGAACAGGTCCGTATTGTTATTGGAAAGTCTACCCTAGGGCGTATGGGGATTTCCCTCCTTTCCACTCACCTGTGCGGCATTTCTTCCTTCATTTACGCTCATTGTGGATTTGGCACTTAATTTTAAAAAAAAAAAATGAAAGAAAGGAAAAAAAAAAATGAACGAAAGGGAAAAAAAAAGGAAACAGGATGAAAGAATGAAAAGGGGAAAAGACAAGAGACTACTTGGTTTACACTGAACTGACCGTTTTGTTAAAGAGGGAGAAGGATATTTGGTACAAGCGAGAGGAGAGAGAGAGTAGAGAGTTGGGGGGGAGAAAAAGAAGGGGTGGCAGCTGGATGGGGGAAGGCGAGGAAGGGAGATGGAAGAAACGGTAGAACAAAGACTTGTGTCATCTCCTGAGAAAGGGCAGACATGGTGGGAATTGCTGTGTACCGTGTGTGTGTTGGGGGGTGTGTGTGTGTGTGGGTGTGTGTGTGTGTGTGTGTGTGTGTGTGTGTGTGTGTGTGTGTGATTACATGCTTTCCTATGTAATGTCTATTATAGACGAGCTCAAACCTCAAACCGCCCATCCACGAACCAAATAAAGAACCTGTTGTACGCATGTTGACTTTTAAAGCACATACCTAAAATCAAAACAAAACCAAAACAAATAAAGGAACAACTCTCTCTCCCTCTTTCTCTCTCGCCCTCTCGCACTCTCGGCCGTTCTCCTCTCTCCTCCCATCTCTCCCTCTCTCTCGCTCTCCCCTCTCTCATCTCTCTCTCTTCTCCCTCTCTCTCTCTATCCTCGCATCAGGTAACTTCTTCTCCAACACCACGTTGGCTCTAGAGGCTCTTTCGGTTGCAAATCACCACCTTATCCATCCAAAATCCTTCTTCCAATCTCCCTGTGTTTTCCTTCCTTCCTTTCAAGTCCCCCCCCCCCCCCCCCCCCCTTTTTTCCTCTTTCCTCTTCCCCCACCCCCTCCTTCCCCCCCCCCCTTTCCTCTTCCCCCACAACACCCCTTCACCTCCCCCTAAAAGAAAAATACCCCTCCACCCTCCCACCCCTCCTCCCACCTATCTTAACCTTAAAACCTCTGCCTTGTGTAGTTCCTGTTTCTACTTTCGACACTCATTTTTTTTAAGGGAGAGCACTCCAGAGAGCTCCCTCCTCCCCCCCCCCCCCCCCCCCCCCCCCCCTCCTCTTTCCGCCTCTTAGCCAAATTGCTACCAATTCATTCCTCTACTTCTTCTCTACTCACCTCGCCCCCCCTCCGCCCCTGCAACTCCTTCCCACCACTTAACTTCTTCACGTCACCTTCCCATCCCCCCCCCCCCCCCCCCCCTCCCCACTGCTCCATCTCCACGCTTCGTCCCCCTCTCCCCTCCTCCCCCCCCCACTCAACCCCTCCCCCCGTCCCGGCCCCCGACCTCTCAAACCCTGTGCGGAGGAGGGGGAGGGGGGAAGGGAGGTAAGACGATGACCTTTGCTGGATTCTTTTCTTCTTCCGTGTTGTGTGTGTGTGTGTGTGTTTGTGTGGTTGTGTGTGTGTGTGTGTTGTGTGGTGTGTTTTGGTTGTGTTTGTTTGTTTGTTTTTTTTGTAATTTTTTATTTGTTTTTGGTCCACCCTTTTCGACTTAACGAATCTCCATAATAACCCATCCACTGTCTTTCTCCTCTGCTTCTCCTCTTTCTTTCTCCATCCCCCCCCCCCCCCCCCCCCCCCCCCCCCCCCCCCCCCCCCCAAGCAAGCCTCCCCCAAGAAGCGCCACACCCCCAAAGCGCGCCACCCCCGCCCGCCATAAGCCATAAAACCATAAATAGACCATTATAAGCCTCTATAAAAATAAGAAAAACTAAAATAACCCTCTGGGTCTTTCTCTGTCGCTCTGTCTCTGGCTGTCTATCTTATCTCTTGTCCTGTCTCTGCTCTCTCCTTCTTCCCTTTTATTGTCTGTCTGTCTCCTTCTTTTCTCTCTCTCTCGTCCTGCTCTCTTTCCTCTCTCTCTTTTTCAAGTCACCTATATGAAGTCCTTTGTCACGTTTAGGTTACTCATCGTCGGTGTCTTATTTTGCACTGATTTTTTTCTATTAATTATGCAGAGAGAGAGAGAGAGAGATCGAGAGAATAGAGGGAGGGAGAGGAGAAAGAGAGAGAAGAGAGAAGACGGGTGGGACGGACCGGGGTGGGGGAGTGTATGTGTGCTTGAATGTGATCTTGTATGTGTATTATGATGTATGTATGTCATGTTGTGTGTGGGTGTGGTGTGTGTGTTGTGTGTGTGGTGTGTGTTTGATAGAGAGAGAGAGAGAGAGAGAGATAGAGAGAGAGAGAGAAGGAGGGGGTCGAGTGTGTGTGCGTGTGTGTGTGTATTGTGTGTGTGTGTGTTTGTGTTGTGTGTGTGTTGTGTGTGGTGTGTGTGTTGCGTTGGGTGAAAGTGAGTGTGTGTAATGTGTGTGTATGTTGTGTGGTATGTGGTGGTGTGTGTGTGTGTGTGTGTGTGTGTGTGTGTTTGGTGTGTTTGTGTGGTTGTGTTTTTTTGGTTTTGTGGTGTGTGTGTGTGTGTGTTTTTGTTTGTGTGTGTGTGTGTGTTGTGTTTGTTTGTGTGGGGTGTTGTGTGTGTTTTTTGAGAGAGGGAAGCGAGAGAGAGAGAGAGAGAGAGGTGGTGGGAAGTTAGTGTGTTGTGTGTCGTATGTGTGTGTGTGGTGTGTGTGAAGAAGAGAGAAGAAGAGAGAGAGAGAGCCATGCAGAGAGCAGAGACAGAGACAGACATATACCAGAGAGACACAGAGACACGATAGAGAGGAAGAGAGAGAGGATAGATAATAGAGAGATCAATAGAGAGAGGGGTGTTGCAGGTGTTGGGAACGCGAGTGGTGATTGGGGTAATTTCACAATCCTTAAGCCTGTCAGAGATGAGAAGGAGTTTTGAAGCCAACTTCTTGCCTCATTAGACAGAGCTTTTGCTTTCTGTTCTTCTGGCTGGCCGCTGTCGGTTTCCCCCCTCAGTCCTGTCACCTCCCCTTCACTCATCCCGTATCGGAACCACCCTTTACCGGCAGATTTGTCATCACCCAATCTCTGCTGGCCTCACCTCCCCCTTCCCACTTCACAACACAGACACACCACAGACACACAGACACACACACACAACCCACACACACACACACACACACACACACACAACACACACACACACACACACCAGACACACTAACACACACACATACCAGACTCAGACCACACAGACACGACTTACAGACACACAGATACAGACAAAGACACCAGACACCAGACACAGACAGACACCCTGACACCCACACCCACAACACACACACACACAACACACACGCAAACACACATCCACACACACACACTCACGCACGCACGCACGCACGAACGCACGCACACACACACACACACACACACACACTTACGCGCGCGCGGCCCACACCCACAGACAGACACTCATAAACATACATTGTCTCTTGTACTCTCTCTTGTCCGCCTCCCCTTCTCCTCCTTCCTCTCTGTCTGTTCTGTCTGTCTTTGTCTCTGTCTGTCTGTCTCTGTCTGGTCTGGTCCCCTCTCTCTCTCTCACCTTCTTCTCTCCCTGTCTCTCTCTCCCTGCTCCCTCTCCCTCGCTCCTCGTCTCTCCCGCTCTCTCCTCTCTCTCCGCATCTCTCTCTCCTCTCTCTCCTCTCTCTCTCAGAGGAATATTTCTTAGGGCTTTCTCTTTCCCAACTCTGTTGTCCGTCAGCCGGTTTTCGTACTCTTCACCGATGTTTTCCTCTTCTTTTTTTTTGTCTTTCATTCACCCTCTCTCCTCCTGACTTCTATTTTCGTACTTCGGTCGGTCGATGGTCCGGCAACACATGGGTGAAGGGGGAGTGGGTGGTGGAGGACATGAGAGAAATGGAGGGTGAGAGTGGGATAGAAATTGAGAGAGAGCGAGAATAGAGATAGAGAGATGCGAGAGAAGAGAGTCGCAGAGAGAGGAGAGAGATAGTCAGCTAGCATATAGAGAGAGGAGAGTCAGACAGAGAGATAGAGAGAAACAAGAGAGAGAGATAGAGACAGACCGACATACATACAGACATACAGGCCGGCAGGCATGCAAACAGACAGACGACAACCGAAACATAGACGGACACACAGACATACACACAAGCCGACTTATTGACTGACTGGTTGACTTAGCAAGATAGATAGAGAGAGAGAGAGGAGAGAGATAGAGAGAGAGACAGACAGACAGACAGACAACAGACAGGACAGACATACAGACAGACAGATGAATAGAATAGAT
>JADBJO010001168.1:417500-425000 GCA_016801955.1 Conus betulinus
TATGATTTATATACGTCACGTTAGAGTGGTCTGTATGGTTTATGTACTTCACGTTAGAGTGGTCTGTATGGCTTGCAGACTTCACATTCCTGTCAAATGGTCTGTATGATTTGCAGTCTTCACGTTCCTGGAGAGTGGTCTGTGTGGTTTGCAGACTTCACATGAGAGTGGTCTGTATGGTTTGCAGACTTCACATTCCTGGAGAGTGGTCTGTATAGTTTGCACACCTCACATTCTTGTAAAGTGGTGGCTTGTATAGTTTGCAGACTTCAGGTTCCTATAGTCTATACAGTATGGTTTGCAGTCTTTAAGTTCCTGTTGTGCGCGCTGTCTGATTCGCAGGCTACAAGTTTCTGTAGTGTGTTCTGTATTGTTTGCAGTGTTCGAGTTCTTGAAAGTCTGTTGTATGGTTTGCAAGATTCATATGCCTGTAGTATGTTCTATATGATTGTCAGACGCCACTTACCTGTAGTGTCGGCCGTGTAGTTTTCAGACTCAAGTTACTGTAGTGTTTACTGTACGGTTTACAAACCCCCAAGCACAAATTCTGTATTTTGTGTGCTTCTCAGACTTCGAGTTTCTACAGCGTGTGCTGTATGCTTCACATGTGTAAAGTTCCCGTAGTGTATGCTGTATGGTTTACAGGTGTAAAGTTCCCGTAGTGTATGCTGTATGGTTTACAGGTGTAAAGCAGTGTATGATGTATGGTTTGCGGGCTCCGAGCTCATGTTCTCTGTGTTGTATGGTTCGCAAACTCAAAAGTTTCTGCAGTGTGTGTTGTGTGATTTTCAGGTTTAAAGTTTTCATAGTGTATACGGAATGGTTTACAGGCCCCAAGCTCACATTCTGTGTGTTGTGTGGTTGGCAGGCTCCAAGTTCCTGTGCAGTGTGCTGGTGGCGCCAGTCAAGAATGAGAACGCCGACATCATCATGTTCATCATCAACTATGAAGACATTACCGAGACGGCCACCAAGAACGACATCAAGAAGTTCCAGAATAGTAAGACGATACTTGGTTCTGAACTTTTTTGTCGTGTTCATCATCATCATCATCAGCAGCAGCAGCAGCAGCAGCAGTGCAGCAGCGGTGGCAGCCGCAGCAGCAGCAGCGGTGGCAGCAGCAGCAGCAGCAGTGGCAGCAGCAGCAGCAGCAGCAGCAGCAGCAGCAGCAGCAGCAGGCAGCAGCAGCAGCATGCAGCAGCAGCAGCATGCATCATCATCATCATCATCATCATCATCATCATCATCATCATCATCATCATCATCATCATCATCAACTCTATCAACATTATAGTCATCATCGTTGCAGTCATCATCATCATCATCTTCATTATCATCTTCATTACAACAATTTCTGGACGATATACATAAAAAAAAATTATCACCGCTTTGATTGTTTCTAAAGAAACTGACAATATTGGAAGGTCATCTGATTTGTAAAACAGTTTCAATTTAGAACTGATGGCGCAAAGTTAGTGGCAGGGGAAGGCAAGTTGTGGTCCGGTAGAAGGTGCAAGGGAGGGATGCGTTTTTGGTCAATGCAGATTCTCCATTTGATTTAATAATCATTCTTGGGTAGAACTCTGAGAAGCAGCTCAGCCGTCTAAAGTAAAGATTGGATTCTGTTAGGAAATTGATAAGAGATACAGACCTGGAACCTTCTTCACTTGAGGGGAAAAACTGATTTTCAGTAAGCCAGCTGGCAGTGTTTGTGACACGACAATCTGCAATGCACGCAGCCAGCGACGGGGCAATGAAGTAATGTCATGGACTGCAACAGGGAGGTCGTGGATTCGAAACCCGTCAGAACTACTCGTGTAGGATTCTTCGGCTCCGGTGGGATCTTTTCCCGGAGTTCCTGAGTGTGTCATAGGCACGAATGGGAAGACTGGAACCCTGGAGTTTAGGGGATGGTTTCCTCAGAGTGCTGCACGAATTCCCTGATCAACAGGTGCCTGTATCTCTTGGGCCTGGTCCACTCTGAAGTACGTTGTGGAAAGGAAGCATAATGACCTGTTTTTGGTTACATGGAACCAAAATAGAATTCCATAGCGTAATCATCCTCATGGATCATCCACAATGATCATCATGAAAAAAAAAAACATGGGGGAAATTCCAAATTCTGAAGCCTTTAATAAACTGCCCTTATGGTGACCTTCCCTTCTGATTTCCTCTCCCCCTCCATGTCTGTTATGAGATCATGTGAAAATCTTCAGTGTCGGTGAACTCATGGACATTGTCGTTGGTTGGCCCTGTCTCCGGATTAGAACGTTCACTACGTCTGGCTCCGCCAGTAGGAGGCTTAGCATGTGATGTCCTCAGTCTTTTGGATAGGAACAAGAACCAGTTAATACTAACGAAGTAACTGAGGTTGTGTGCTTTGCCTCCTCTTGTTGAGACTTCTATTATGACGCTTATCCTCGATTAGAGACCAAGCTCTAAGCGTATTTCTATTCTGTCTTTTACACAACGGCTGCTTATCTAGTTAGGTACGCCTCTTGTGGGTTCTCTCACAAAGGCATGCCATTGATAGCTCACTGTGAATTGATGACGCTGGAACTGCCACAGGACGTTCTGGGTGTAGCTGTGTTGAGACAGAACCGAAATGAGCGGCGCAGGATCAATACCACTGAAGGGACACAGAAGGTGGTGCAGCCCCTCAGCCCCCGCCCCCTTCCTCCCCTACCGCCCTCCAGGTCAAGCTTGGATATTTAGAAACTATGATAAACTCTACGACTGCTGCTAGTGTAAACGCTGCGGCTGAGACAGCTACAGCTGATTATTTTACTGTTGTTTTGACTGTTACAGCTGCTGTTTGGCTGCTGGTGCTACTGCTTTAGGTTGAGTACGGCTGTGGCTACTACTAGTATTTGTTTCGGGTGGAATGTTTTTTTTTTAATTATTAGTATTGTTTTTATTTACTGTTGGTAATTCCATGGGTGCTGCTGATAATTTTGCTGATGCTGTTGTTGATTGTACTATAGTTGTTGTTGCTGCTGCTTCTACAATTATTACTGCTGCTGTTGCTACTACTACTACTGCTACGATTGTTGCTGCTGCTGTTGCTGCTGCTGCTGCTGCTGCTGCTGCTGCTGCTGCTGCTGTTACTACTATATTATTACTACTGCTGTTACTTCTGCTGCCGCTGCTGCTACTACTACTACTACCACATCTACTACTACTACTACCACCACTGCCACCACTACTGCTGCTGCTGCTGCTACTACTGCTGCTGCTGCTATTGCTGCTGCTACTACTACTACTACTGCTGCTGCTATTGCTGCTACAACAACAGCAACAACAACAACAACTACTACTACTACTACTACTACTACTACTACTACTACTACTGCTGCTGCTGCTGCTGCTGCTGCTGTTGATGTATCTGTGTTCTCCGTTGTCATTTTATTTCCATATCCAGCCATGTTTTCCTCCTTTTCTTCTAACTGTCATTGCCCACCATAAAAATGCAACAATTATTTCCTTCTGTTCTCTCCGTTTCCATGCCCCACCATGTCTGAAACAAGACGTCCCCCCCCCCCCCCCCCCCCCCCCCCCCCCTTTTTTTTTTTTTTAACCTTTATGTCTCACAACATGAGAAAAACGACTATATTGCTCCCTTTTCTTTCTTATTTCCATGCCCCGCCATGTCACAAACTCGACTTTATTCCCACCACCCCCACTCCCAACCCCACCCACTATTCTTCTTATTTCCAAATCCTACCATGTTAAAAAAAAAAAAAAACGGCTATATTCCCCCCTCTCCCCTCACACGCCCCTTTTCTGCTTATTTCCTTATCCCACCATGTCAGAAAAAATAAACAACAACCGTAGTCCCCCTTTTGTTCTTATTACTTCCATACCCCACCACGTCAAGAAAGACTATATTGCTCCCCACCCTTTTGGTTCTTGTTTCCGTGCTCCACATGTCAAGAAAAAGGACCGTATATTGCCGCCCCCCCCCCCCCCCCCCCCCCCTTTTTTTTTTTTTTGTTCTTATTTCCATGCTCCACACGTCAAGAAAAAGGACCATATCCCCCCCCCCCCCCCCCCCCCCCCCCGTTTTTTTTTTTTTTTTTTGTTTTTGTCTTTTTTTTTTTTTTTTCTTATTTCCATGCTCCACACGTCAAGAAAAGGACTATACCCCCCCCCCCCCCCCCCCCGGCCCCTTTTTTTTTTATTTCCATGCTCCACAAGTCAAGGAAAAGGACTATATTGCCCCCCCCCCCCTCCCCTTTCTTTTTACTTCCATGCTCCACAAGTCAAGAAAAAGGACTATATTGCCCCCCCCTTTAGTTCTTATTCCCATGCCCCACCACGTCAAGAAAAAGGATTATATTGCAGTCCTTTTCTTTCTTATTTCTATGCCCCACCACGTCAAGAAAAAAGGACTATATTGCCCCCCTTTTTTTTTTTCTTATGTCCATGACCTACCACGTCAAGAGAAAAAAAAGGACTGTATTGCCCCCTCCCCCCACCTCCCCTTCCCCTCCCCTTCTGTTCTTGTTGCAATTGCCCACCACGTTAAGAAAAATGACTATATTGCCCCCCCCCCCCCCCCCCCTTTTTTTTTCCTTCTTATTCCAATTGCCCACCACGTCAAGAAAAAGGAAAAAGGACTATATTGCCCACCTTCTGTTCTTATGTCCATTACCTACCACGTCAAGAAAAAGGACTATATTGCCCCCCTTTTGTTCTTATGTCCATGGCCCACCACATCAAGAAAAAGGACTATATTGCCCCCCTTTTGTTTTTATGTCCATGACCTAACACGTCAAGAAAAGGGACTATATAGGCCCCCTTTTGTTCTTATGTCCTTGACCTACCACGTCAAGAAAAAGGACTATATTGCCCCCCTTTTGTTCTTATGTCCATAACCTACCACGTCAAGAAAAAGGACTATATTGCCCCCTTTTGTTCTTATGTCCATGACCCACCACGTCAAGAAAAAAGCACTATATTGCCCCCCTTTTGTTCTTATGTCCATGACCTACCACGTCAAGAAAAAGGACTATATTTCCCCCCTTTTGATCTTATGCCCATGACCTACCACGTCAAGAAAAAGGACTATATTGCCCCCCTTCTGTTCTTATGTCCATGACCTAACACGTCAAGAAAAAAGGACTATATAGCCCCCCTTTTGTTCTTATGTCCATGACCCACCACGTCAAGAAAAAGCACTATATTGCCCCCTTTTGTTCTTATGTCCATGATCTACCACGTCAAGAAAAAGGACTATATTGCCCCCCTTTTGTTCTTATGTCCATGATCTACCACGTCAAGAAAAAGCACTATATTGCCCCCCTTTTGTTCTTATGTCCATGATCTACCACGTCAAGAAAAAGGACTATATTGCCCCCCTTTTGTTCTTATGTCCATGACCCACCACGTCAAGAAAAAGCACTATATTGCCCCCTTTTTGTTCTTATGTCCATGATCTACCACGTCAAGAAAAAGCACTATATTGCCCCCTTTTGTTCTTATGTCCATGACCCACCACGTCAAGAAAAAAGCACTATTTTGCCCCCCTTTCGTTCTTGTCTATGACCACCACGTCAAGAAAAAGGACTATACTGCCCCCCTTCTGTTTTTATGTCCATGACCTACCACGTCAAGAAAAAGGACTATACTGCCCCCCTTTTGTTCTTATGTCCGTGACCTACCACATCAAGAAAAAGGACTATATTGCCCACTTTGTTCTTATGTCCATGATCTACCACGTCAAGAAAAAAGGACTATATTGCCCCCCTTCTGTGTTCTTATGTCCATGTCGCACCATGCCAGACCGCCACCAGAGTTTCAAGATACGCCTCCCCTCCATCCGTCGAGACATCCGCAGCCGGGCACGCGCCATCGAAAAAACTCCCGGACCCGGAAAACCCGCCCATCCCGGAAGAAGCGGTACCCCTAAGCCAACTGGGATCCGAGGAGGAGGGGGGGTCCCTTCCCGGGAGGCGCCGTATCTGGGCCCCCGAGGGTTCGGATCCCGCGGAAGAGAAGATGGGGATGATGGGAATCGCCCCAAGACCGTTTGACAGACACGGAGGAGGAGACCAGAGCGGCAACAGCGGCGACGGAATCGAGATGATTACCGGACGCAGGTAAGGTATTGCCGGCCTTCGGAAGGAGAGAGAGGGGGTAGGGACAGACACGGAGAAGGAGACATCCGCAGGGCGGGAGACATCCGGCAAAGAAGCGGTACCCCTAAGGGGGCGGAGGGGGCGGGGGTATCTGGCTGATCCCCGCGGAGAGAACGGGAATCCCCCAAGATTGTGTGGAGAGTGTGCGGTGGGGGGGGGGGGGGGGGGGGGGGGGGAAGGTCGGGGGAAGGCAAGGAGGGTGTCGAAGGGTAGGGGGTAACGGCGGGAGGAGAAGAGGGGTAAGGGGAAGGGGGCGGGCAAAAGAAAAAAGGACAAGTGGATGGCTGTGGGGGGGAAAATTGGGAGGTTTGGAGAAGCGGATAATTACAAATGGAATGAAAATTGACCGAATGATGAATGAATGTGACCTGAATGACCGGTGGAGTGGTGTTGAGTGTATGGTTAAATGAATGAATGGGTTTCTGCGGCAATCAAGCAAGGAAGCAAACGTATGTGCAGGTAGGCGAGCAGAAAATGAGCAAATATGTAAACACGCAAGTCAACACATGAACGAACAAGTCAATAAATATCTACAAATTAACAATACTGATGTACACACACTCACAAGCGCGCGCACGCGCGTAGTTTTTATCATATTTGTCAATTTGATTTATCCATGATGTCTAAGGTTCCTTATTGTGCGTCTTTATTCTTATACAAAAGACTGGCACACAAAAGCTGACAGGGGACACTGAAAAGGGAAGCAAAACGAACTGACAAGTTACTCAAAAGCTGCGTTTATTTCCCTTGGTGTGTGTTCCTCCGTTTTTCAAGCATGACAAATCTTTTGTGTGGCAACAGAAAAAGGTGATAAAGCAATGTCCGGTAATGTGACATGACGTGAGAGAGGGGCTTTCAATAAAAAAAAAAAGGGGCATCTTTGTGATTGTATTCATAAGCTTTTTCTTAAATAACAAAATAATGTCTTCTGAAGAAATCTTAGTGTGTGTGTGTGTGTGTGTGTGTGTGTTTGTGTGTGTGTGTGTGTGTGTGTGTGTGTGTGTGTGTGTGTGTGTGTGTGGTGTGTGTGTGTAAGAAACCATAGACTTGCGTTTATAAATGAAAAACGTTTTGCCAGAGTCTGCTAAGAGATTCGGAATGATTGCTTTATACTCCGTCGCATGCAAAAAGCAAACAAAAACAAACAAACAAACAGTGTTTATGTGCTGTGCACAGATGCGAAAGATTCTCTGTTTGTGTGTGCGTGCGTGCGTGCGTGCGTGCGCGCGCGCTCGTGTGTGTGTGTGTGTGTGTGTGTGTGTGTGTGTGTGTTGTGTGTGTGTGTGTGTGTGTGTGTGTGTGTTTGTGTGTGTGGAGGGCTTTGATTTTCCCGTCTATACACAATGATAAAGATTTTGAT
>JADBJO010001168.1:430000-435000 GCA_016801955.1 Conus betulinus
CTGTGCTGACTGACGTTTATTCTTATATAAAGTTTGTAGGGAAAACGTTACTTAAGCGAGGGAAAACTGCTGAATGTACGTGTTTATTCCAATAAAGAACGTAATCTTTCAAATGATGAAATGAAGAAAAAAAAATTATCAAGTAGAAGACTTTAGAAAAGGCAAACGAACACAGTTGTTAAACAGTATTCAGGCTACATGCACACAGTAGTGTGCATAAAAAAGATTCAACAAAAAAATAAAATACAAAAGAAAAAAAAAATCAGTGCTATCACACCCAAAAATAAGCCTTCATTGATTTAAAGAAAGATACAACAAAAGACATCACCAATCTTTTTCTTCGTCTTCTTCTTCTTCTTCTTCTTCTTCTTCTTCTTCTTGTCTTCTTATTGTCTCTGTCTCTCTGTGTCGGTGTCTCTCTGTCTCTGTCTCTCTCTATCTTTCACTCTCTGTCTGTCTGTCTGTTTGTCTGTCTGTCTGTCTGTCTGTGTGTGTGTGTGTGTGTGTGTGTGTGTGTGTGTGTGTGTGTGTGTGTGTGTGTGTGTGTGTGTGTGTGTGTTTGCGTGTGTTCGAGTATGTATTATTTTGAAGATATGAAAATTTACATAGACTTCATTTCTTTTAATTCTAACTATCAAGTTAATAATGATATTGTTGTCTTAACTATATATCAAAATATTTTCAGCGTCTTTCAACACTGACTTAATCCACAACAATCGTATTTCCATATATTTTTTATGTACTCATTTGTGAATTTAAAAGAAAAGAAAAAAAAAAAAAAAAAAACATCATTGCAAGATACACGTCCTAAAATGAGACAGATACACTGAGTATAGAACGTATCTGTCTACGTTTTTATTCTCTTGTATCTTTTGCCTGTTTGTTCACTTGCTTGCTTGCTTCCAAGACTTTCACTTAATACACTTACACCTAGTGCTGTTGATCTGTGCTTGATAATGTGGCTGTGTTGTTTCACGTCACTAACAAGTCTGAGCACTGTCGCAATCCACACCGCAATCATCAAGTCTGTGTGTCAATACAGGTATGTTCTTACCAGCAGGTTTTTGGACATTCACTAACACTTTTCTTTCAAGACCCGTCCTTGATCCCCTTCAACAGTCTGATGAAGATGATCCACTCACCGAGACAGACGAAATGTAGTACTGATCGATTGAAGTCCAGGATGAAGGAGACCTGTCGATGACGTTTGTTTTATTTATTGTTTTCAATAATAATAATGTAAAATTAGCTCATTTCGGACATTGTCCCCTGACAAGATGTCAGAAAAAAACGTATTGCAAGAAACGGTAAATATTTGCTGACGCTTTTCACTTCCACAGATAACTTATACTATGCATGTATTTTAACGTGTCACATGCACACAACGCCAGACTTAAATTCATGCTAATTTTCATTTAAAATACGTTGCCTTTTGTGTATAAATACTGGGAGGTTGTCCTGTGACCATCCGAAACTCTGACAGAGCATGAATGGCAGATAATGCAGAGGGATTTCATATGGAATGATACTGGATGTCGCAATTTGCACTGGGTCATACTACGTCAGGGCTCTGACTTACGAACGATGCTACGAAGATGATAACAAAGCTACGAACTCGTCATAAAACTGGGCCCAGCGGTCCGTAGACTTAGTTACATCAACTGGCATTCTACACTCAAAGAATGTGTTCCGCTGAAAAAAATTGCGATTAAGAGTTTTGAATAGATTGACAATATGGCTAATTTTCATATCTAAAACCCCTATTGTCTTTCCTTTCGATCCAGTACAGCTCCCACATTAGTTTGCGTGTTCTCAGAAGAGGAGGAGGGAGAGAGAGAGAGAGAGAGAGAGAGAGAGAGGAGAGAGAGAGAGAGGAGAGAGAGAGGGGGGGCAACTTGGACCAGGTACAATTTTTTCCCTCCCTGTGATTAGTTTCAAATATCGATGTGATTAAGTATATCTGTCCAATGCTCCATTACGCTATTATACATTTGTGAATGAGAGAGTGGGGAGACGGAGGCGGGGGGGGGGGGGGGGGGGGGGGGGGGGGGGGGTAGTAGGAGGCGTGGGGGGAAAGGGAGAGACTGGCAGAAGACACAGAAGAAAGTCACCATGGCAACGACTGGTTCCTGATCCACATGAATTCACATTCAAATGCAGAACGCAGAGTTTGATTCTCCGCGATGTTCCTGTCAAAAAGGACTTCGATTCCATGGCTGTACATCAGGCCATCATGATTAAATAGCCAACTGATGTCGGTCAATCAGTCCGTTTGAATTAATCGAACAGTCAGCCACCAGGTCAAAGGAACTAAAGAAGTAGTATCAAGTTAGCAAATGGAAAAAAAGAAGAACTCATTGCAAAGCCAATATGTCATCCCAGTTTCTGTGTGTGTGTGTGTGTGTTGTGTGTGTGTGTGTGTGTGTGTGTGTGTGTGTGTGTGTGTGTGTGTGAGAGAGAGTGAGAGAGAGAGAGAGAGAGAGAGAGAGAGAGAGAGAGAGAGAGAGAGAGAGAGAGAGAGAGGAGAGTATTTAGGTGAGAACGGACTTTTAAAACTAATTGTGTGTGACTATTCATTTTTCTAGAGCGTGTGCACGCTCACGATTACGTTCACGCGTGCACGCGCACTTGCATGCATACACACACACACACACACACACACACACACACACACACACACACACACACACACACACACACACACACACACACACATCTGATTCTGCGTTCAAAATAGTTTTGTTGCTGATCAATTTAGAGTTAGAAAATATGTTTTGAAATCAGTAATTCACACATTATTTCCATCTATTCGTAGTGTCGCAAATATCTTGGGAAGACATGTAGCTGAATAAACTCTTTTGCTTTAGCTGAAGAATGCACATTTCAAAATATATTCGTAATATGGTTCGCGTGCGTGCGTGTGTGTCTTTATGTCCTTGTTTGAACGTTTAATAGCTAGGCACCGTGTTAAAAAAAACGATGCTGGATTAATGCATGCGCATGCATGTTTTATACGGATGCGTACCGTGCGCACGGAATGGAGCATGTGTGTGTGTGTGTGTGTGTGTGTGTGTGTGTGCATGCGTGCGTTGTGTGTGTGTGTGTGTGTGTGTGTGTGTGTGTGTGTGTGTGTGTGTGCGTGCAGTGTTTTCTCTCTCTCTCTCTCTCTCTCTCTCTCTCTCTCTCTCTCTCTCTCTCTCTCTCTCTCTGTATTGGTATTCATCGAAAAAGACAAACCGTATGCGTAGCAACGGAGTGTAGTGTAAGGAATATATACGTATGATTTTGATGGTTATTCAACGTTATGGCATGTCACTCCCCTTATTGTCGCCTTGAAATGTATCCATAGCCATCAAACACATAAGCTACCGTTTTGATTTGCAATATTACATGTTGTTGTTACTGTTTTGTTCCGATTGGTTTTGTTACCACGTATTCAATGTACACTTGTTCGGATCAGTTGGATTCATGTCAGATAACCTGAATATCCACACTTGTAAAACTGGTTGTGTGTGTGTGTGTGTGTGTGTGTGTGTGTGTGTGTGTGTGTGTGTGTGTGTGTGTGTGTGTGTGTGTGTGTGTGTGTGTGTGTGTGTGTGTGTGTGTGTGTGTGTGTGTGTGTGTGTGTTTCTGTGTGTCTGCGTATACGTGTATCTATGTACTATACGTTTTTTTTCTGTGTGTATGTGCATTTATGTGCCGTATGTTTGCGTGTGGATATTGCACATATCGTGTTAACACGAATTCATCTTTATTTATGTCTTTTACTTAACACGTTCCCCGTCACACAATTTGCATGGGCGTCAATGCCCAAAATTAACGGTACCTGACAAGGTTCAGACTAGAAATGAAATTGAAAGGGGAAGCGGGGTGGGGGGCTCGGGGGGGTGGGGGGGGGGGGGGGGGGGGGGGAGATTTTGGGACGGACAGGAGTAGTAGGGAATGGAAAAGGTTAATCTAAGGCTGAATTAAATCCATGCTAACCAAAAACCAAGAGCAAAACGAAATGATCATCACGAATTTTCAAGCCATTTATGAGTGCGCATACATCAAATATTCACCATAGATTCTGCTCGTGAGGGTTTTTAAAACAACACAATAAAGCACTGTTATTATGTGTCAGTAATGTCAGACAAGAAATGCAGCAGAGCCCTGAAAGAGTAGTGGTTCAACAGTGGGTGCAGGTGCTATTTGGCTTCCAGTAGCCAAAGCTTTGTACATTTTTTTTCTTCCTTGTATGTACGGCATGTAGGGTTAGTTTTGCTTTTGACGAAACTTACCTCCTGAGCTCAGCTAAGTCTAGTCTAGCGCAGTAGTCCCATGTATTGATTAGTGTAGAGTAGGCTTACCTCTGAGGTTGTCTAGGCTTTTTCCTTTTTCTTTTTTTTTCTTTTTTAAGTGGAGTGGTGGGGGGGAAAGACAATCACCACCACGGTTGTTACTTCTCTTTGAACTTGCTATATCCATCGGCGGTCAATATATATACAGAGAGGAGAGCGAGCAAGCGAGCGAGCGAGCGACTTAGAGACAGAGACAGAGACAGACAGACAGAGACAGACTCACACACACACACACACACACACACACACACACACACGGAAAAAATGTGTGTGTGTGTGTGTGTGTGTGTGTGTGTGTGTGTGTGTGTGTGTGTGTGTGTGTGTGTGTGTGTGTGAGAGAGAGAGAGAGAGAGAGAGAGAGAGAGAGAGAGAGAGAGAGAGAGAGAGAGAGCAATTTGACTTGAACAAGTTGTCCATAACGCCCCTTTGCCCCTTCCCATCCAGGTCTTTCCGTCTCCCTCCATCCCACCCCCCCCCCCCCCCCCCACCCCCTAATGACCATGAAGGCGTCGATAGGCGCGCAGAAGTCATTTGCGCGTTGTCATAACACCCGAAATGTAAGCGTTTTCAGTGTCCAGTGTGCGCGCCCTGCAACTGCGGTAACTTGTAATCCAGTCACCGCGCTTTCTTGAATCAGCATTTCCGGCTATTAAGTGTTCG
>JADBJO010001168.1:440000-442500 GCA_016801955.1 Conus betulinus
GTTCCACCCCCCCCCCCCCCCCACTTAAAAAACCCCCCCTTTAACAAAAAAACACCAAAAAAAAGACTCCAATTACATCCCCCCACCCCCCCCCCCCCCCCCCCCCCTACCCATCCCCCCCCCCCCCCACCCCAAAAGCTTTCGCTATGATGGCGTAAAACTCAACTATTTTCCCTCCCATTCACTGCTTCCACAGATCAGCTGCAGACACAATGCAGTGTAGCCACAAAGACAACAGGGGTTAACCAGAGAGAGTGAACGGTTGTCTCACCTGCTCTGAATCTCCTTGTCTGGGATTCACTGATCATCCAGAAGAAATGTAAGTTTGAAACTATGTTTCGAAATTTTGAGACTATGCATTGATTGTATTATGCCATGTGGTTTAACAGTACAACGTTATGCCAAAACTTGGTGACATCTCTCAAGATGATGACGGAGTAATTTGTTGTAATAGTTTGTTTGCCACAACTTGGTAAAAGCCATTACCATGCTTGGTCAAGATTCTTTGTTAACAATCTGACCATCATTCTTTGTGTACAATCTGACTTTTGCCAGTAGGCAATTCTATCAGTTAAGACGATAACTGAATGATTAATTCAGATCAGCAGAGAGTATGCCTCTTCTAGGTGAAAACTGGTGAGAGGATTTATGAATACTGGTGTTTGTTGGAATGCTTTGAAGTGTGTGACTCTATGTCTACACCACATGTGTACTTGGCTAAATGTATTCCAAGTAACTGCAATTTAATTCATAAGAAAAATTGAAGCGTTATTTGAATAAATTATTTTGCATAGTGTTACTGCCTTCCTACCCTTTGTTAAACTCCACTTAAAATCTGAACAAAACTGAAGACTGATAATTATGGCAGATACATTTTATACTAGCCTAATCCTTTGTTGGCTGAGATCTCACACATTTGCTGAAAGCCAGAGGGCAAGTGTGTGGACTCGACAAGCCAGACTCTCAGCTACTTAACTACAGACCAGGTTCTGTTTTTTTTTTTTAACCTGGGTTCATATCTACCCTGGGTATGCGTGGTAGTGGACAAACACCACAGCCCAGCACATGATCAGCAGGCCTATATAGAAGTGGAGCAGTCTCCGACAACTAGAGAGAGGTCAACTATCCTCACCAACATCAGATAAGTTCTGATATTCCTAGTGGACTCCAACTCAGCTCATCCACATATTCCATCTCTTAATGACAAAACAGTGGGAACAATATTCAGCCTGAACTGACTTAGTGAAATTGATTTGAATATTTGACCCTTGTATAAACAAGTAAAGTTGATGTGTGACAGTGCAATTAACTTGTGTCAGTTCTTTATTGTTCAGTCAGTATTGAATGTTTGAACTTATCTCTACTTCTGTCTCTCAGAGCTACAAGTACTTTTAAGACTTCAAGCCTAAGGAAACTTATCCCTGAGCCACTATTGAGTATTTCAACAGTCCTGAGAGAAATAAAGATTTCTTTCGATGACTAGTACCGGAAGGTTGCTCCTCCTGTAACTAGTAAGAGAGAGAGTAAGGGTGAAATTTTAGCCGAACTCTGATAGAGAAAAATATTCTTAGTCCTTCCCCTAGAGGACAACACTGACCCATTCCCAACTCGTAATCATTTTCTTTAATCAGTGCTATTGAAAGAGGACATCAAAGAACAAAGACTGCTGTGACTGTTTACATCATCTTCAATTGTCAGCAGGGTATTTTACCATTAACAAAATCATTGAGAAATTGATTGCAGTTTCATGGGAGCTGGCATATCTGTCTGACGTAACAATCCATACTGTGTTTTGACGTACGCAAGCGAATGTGTAAAGTGAGAAACGTGGAAATAGTTTATTACAAATAGTTTGATTACATAAAATATGATGAAATAAAACACACACACACACACACACACACACACACACACACACACACACACACACACACACACACACACACACACACACACACACACACACACACACACAATGCTGCTCTCTCTCTCCTCTCTTCTCTCTCTCTCTCTCTCTCTCTCTCTCTTAGTGAGTCTGTCTCTTAGTGAAACTGTCTCTGTCTCTCTGTCTCTGTCTCTCTCTCTGTCTCTTTCTCTTAGTGAGTTGTCTCTGTCTCTCGTCTCTATGTCTGTATGTGTCTGTCTCTCTTGTAATGAGTCTGTCTGTGTCCCTATGTCTCTTTTCTGTCTGTGTTTGTCTGTCTGTCTCGGTCTCGGTCCCTCTTTCCCTATCTGACACTCTCTCTCTCTCTCTCTCTCTCTCTCTCACTGTCTGTCTCTGTCTTTGTCTCTGTCTCTCTCTCGCTATCTCTCTCTCTCTCTCTCTCTCTCTCTCTCTCTCTATATATATATATATATATATAATATGTGTGTGTGTGTGTGTGTGTGTGTGTGTGTGTGTGTGTGTGTGTGTGTGTGTGTGTGTGTGTGACACATATGGACCACATCCCCGAAAAAACATCTGCCCAGGAACATACTCTTTGCATTGAAGGACAAGCAG
>JADBJO010001168.1:450000-455000 GCA_016801955.1 Conus betulinus
ACCAAGTTAAGGGACGGAAGTAGTGATGGCAATTGGCCGTTGTGATGTCTGGAAGTATCTCAGGTTTAAAAACGAACAAAAAAAAAAAAAAAAAAAAAAAAGTATATCTGTTCGTTTTCACTTGGCAGACGCGTTTTCACTTGGCATGCTCGGCATGCTCGTCTGTCCGGGCTTTGTTTGTTTGTTTGCTTGCTGTTGTTTTTGTTTGTTTCTGTGTTGTAGCTGTTTAACTTTGTCATTGGAGTTCGTATGGAATGGATACCCCCCCCCCCTCCCCCCCCCCCCCCCCCACCCACATACATATACCTTCTGCCCACTCTCACGCCCACCCCTTACCACCGTCCCCTGTCATAAAGTGTTTTTGTTCGTATTTGGCATTGTATCTCTTCTTGCATGGGTCGTCCCTGTCAACAACCCCCCCCCCCCCCCCCTCCCACACACACACACACACACACCCTTTCTGACCACCACTACCACATCTCTCCTACTTCCACTCTGCGCAAACCACCGCCGTTACCCCCCGTTACCCCCCCCCCCCCCCCCCCCCCCACCCCCCCCCCCCCCCCCTTTACTTCTTCCCGGTCTCAGCTTCAACCTGTCCTCCGGTCGACAGTGGTCTTGTTGATGGATTGCGAACACAGACGTGGAGATGTCTGTCATTGCGGGTTGAGACCCCGACAACAAATCCTTGCGTCCATCCTCCCACCCACCCCCTCTGTATCTGCTACCCTTGCCCCTGTTCCCGTGTCCTCCCTGTCCCCTCCCACTCCTGCTTCCTTCTCCTGCTCCCTGTCTTCTCCCTGTGCCTGCCTCCATTCTCATTCTGGTCTCGGGCGGTACGATGATAGAAGCGCAGTAGACTAGTTCTTTGGTTGGGCATTGGAGGGTGGACAGAGCGTCCTGTGGGAGAAGAGGGGAATGGTATATGGGAGCAGTACTTGACGGAGAGTGAAACGTACGACGGGATTTTATTTCACACACACACACACGCATGCACGCACGCGCGCGCGCACGCACGCACGCGCGCGCGCGCACACACACACACACACACACACACACACACACACACACACTCACACACACACACAACACACACACACACACGTACGCCCACGCGCGCGCGCGCGCGCGTACACACACACACACACACACACACACACACACACACACACACACACACACACACACACACGTACGCACGCACACACACACAAACACACACACACACACACACACACACACACATACACAGACACACACACACACTCACACACACGCACGCACACACATACACACACGCACGCACGTACGCATGCACGCACGCACGCTCACACGCACACACACACACACTCCACACACACACTCTCTGTCTGTCTGTCTCCCTCTCTCTCTCTCTCTCTCTCTCTCAATCTCTCAATCTCTCTTTCCATCTCTCTCTCTCTCTCTCTCTCTCTCTCTCTCTCTCTCTCTCTCTCTAACACACACACACACACACACACACACACACATAGACACATGAACCAGGAAACAGATCAATGACCCACAGCGGTAAACACACAATCAGGGAAAAATCACCAAATGAAAAGAAGGAAAGAAAGAATACAAAACACAAAAAGAGGGAGGAAAAATGAAAAGAATGTGAAAGAATGTGAAAATGCAAGAACGTTGTAAAGAAAGACGGAAAGAAAGAAAGCAAGATTTGAAAAAAGGAAATGAAAAAAAAATCAAAGAAAGAAAGAAAAATAGTAAACGTAATAAAGCAAACAACGACAGGTTGGGGTAGAGACAGAGGGAAAGGGAAATAATACAGCAGATTGGGAGGGGAGGAGAAAAATAAAAAGGGAAAGAAACAGAAAAGAAAGAGAGAGAAAATGAAAGAAAACAGAGGGAGACGGACAGACAAAATAAAAGCAGAAAAATGGAAGGAAGACAAAGAGAACAGGATAGACAGAAAACAAAAAGAGAAAAAGAAAGACAGCAGATAAAGATTTAGAGAACAGATCAGGACAGCCAGAAACAAAGACAAAAGGAAAGGAAATAACACAAGCAAAATGGAAAAAATGAAAAAAAACAAGAGAGAAAGAAACACAGAAAAACAGGTGGAAAGAAAAGTCAGAAAACAAGGACAAAGGGAAAGGCACAAACCAAGGACAGAACAAACGAAGAAACAAAGACAAGACAAAATATAGAAAATAGACAGAAGGAAAGACGGAAAATAAAGACAGAATGAAGGAAGATATAAACAAAAACAGAGGCAGAAGGAAAGAAAGCAAAGAGGGAATAAAATAAAAACAAAAGGAAGGGGAAGAAAGAAAATAAAGACAGAAAGAAACATAAACAAAACAAAACAAAAAAAAACAAACAAACAAAACAAAAAAAACAGCCAAACGAAAGAAAGAGGACAGAAGGAAAAATGCGAGAGACTGAATTTAAATTTGTTAAATCATCGAAGACTTCATACAATTTTTCATCTTTTATTTTTAAAAAATGTCTCGGTAATGGAAACGCATGTATGAACATGATCTGTGGCTGAATATAATTTTCTGATTCCTGCTTGCTCCTCAATTACATTTCAATTCTCCGACATCGTCTTTCTCTTTTTCCCCAGTATTGATAATGATCAATTGATATATGTATATCTTGTCTATTCGTTTGTCAGTAAATGGATTGCAGTTTGTTTACAATATATAGAGAACATTCTTATTATGTGTATGTCGTCTTGATTACGCCTGATTAAACAGAAATACTTCCCTTTCTCTCCCCCCCCCCCCCCCCCCCTCACCCCCCCCCCCCCCCCCCCCCCATTCCCCCTTCCCCTTGCTTGCTTCTTATTTCTCTTGTTAAATCAATATTGCTGTCCAAAAATTAAGTACAGAACTTATCAGTTTGACTCAGTACAACATGTGATAAACCAAGGTACTCTCTCTCTCTCCCTCCTCCCTCTCTCCTCTCTCTCTCTCTCTCTCTCTCTCTCTCTCTCTCTCTCTCTCTCTCTCTCTCTCATCCTTGCTGTGACAAAAGTAATACTTAAAAGCATCAGACACACCAAATCTAGACCTTGTCAAAAAGCCTTTCAGATGTGTCTGTTTTGACCTAAGTCTTTTAAAAGATGAATATACCAAAAGAAAAAAAAGGCAATCTGGTTTTCCCAGGAGCAGAATAACAAGTTTAGGGATGGGCGCAGTGGTGGTGGTGGTGGGTTTTTAGCTGAAGTGGTTTCCGGAACTATCTAAGGCTGGAAAAAGAAAAGAAGAATGAAGAGAAAGAAAAACGACGGTTGTAGCATGCACGGTCGGTTTGCTTCAGACATTATCTATATATCCGTTCGTTTTCACTTGGCAGAGCCAAACATGCTCATTCGTCCGGGTTTTGATGGTTTGTTTGCTTTTGTTCTTTGTGTTGTAACTCTAACTTTTTCTATGGAGTTCGGGTGGAATGGGGATTGACTATCGACTCCCCCGTCCGCCCCCCCCCCCCCCCCCCCATCCTCCCCGCTGCCACCCACTCCCACCTCCTCACTGTCCCGTCCCTCTGTCATAGGGGGTTTTTTGTTAATTTTGTCATTGTCTCTCCTCTTGCACCGGTCGTTCCTATCAACACACCACCACACCACCACCACCACCACCACCACCACCATCACCCCTATTCGACTGCCACTCCCTTCCCCCTCTCAACCCACCACCATCATTCTCACTCTGCTTTATAGCTTCCAGATTAACCATCTCGACCTTTCCACCGGTCGACAGCGGTCTTGTTGATGGATTGCGATCACAGACATGGAGATTCTGTCATTGCCGGTTTAGACCCCGAAAAAAAAATCCATCCGTTTATCCTCTCACCCCTCTTACCTGCTAACTCCTCCCCCTGCTCCCCTTTTCACCCCCATCTCCACCGCCACCCCTACCCTCCACCCCCCACCCCCCACCCCACCCACCCCTGCTTCCTTCTTCCTGCTCCCTTTCTCTCCCCCCCCCCCCCCCCCCCCCCCGTTAGTCTGCCTCCTTTCTCATTCTCTACTGGACGTAATTCGCTGGTGAGCAGACAGTGACAGGAGCATGGTAGTTCCTTGGAGATTGGAAGGCCGGGGAGGGTTTTGTGGTGGTGGTGGTGGTGGGGGGGGGGGGGGGGGTAGGAGGATGGCATATGAGAGGATTACTTGACGGAGAATTAGATTTTACCGTGGGACTCTAGTTTTTGAAAAAGCATGCCCCCCCCCCCCCCCCCCACCCCCCCAACAACCAACCAAACAAACAAAAAGCCGGTCGCCATCCAGTAGCCTCACACACAGACCAGGAAACAGATCAATGACCCACATAGGTAAACACACAAACAGGAAAAGGAAAGACCAAATGACAAGAAGGAAAGAAGGGCCCAAGACATGAAGGAAAGAGGAGAAAAGAAGAGGGAGAGAAGAACACGATATAAAATGTGCGAAAACAAAGTAAAGAAAGAAGGAAAGAAAGAACTGAAAAGAGAATTAAAAATGGAAACAAGAAGCAAATTAGAAACAGGAGGTGGGGAAAAAAAACAAAACAAGAGAAAAGAAGTAAAGATAACGAAAGAAAATGAAATAGAACACGAAGACGGGGAAGACAAAATAAAGACAGAAAACAGGAAAGCAACGAGAAAGGGAAAGACAGACAACAAAGAGAGAAGTAAAGACAAAAAACCGTGAGACAGAAAGATAACAATAACGAAGAAGAAAAAAGGACAGAGGGAAAACAAGACAGAATTAAAAACAAAGAACACAGCATAAGAAGAAAGGAAAAGAGAAAAGGAAAGACAGAAGACCAGGAAAAGGACAAAAAGGGACAGAGGGAAGGACAGAAAACAAAGACAGAGCGAAAAGAGAAACAAAGAAATAAAGAAAACAGGGAGAAAGACAGAAAACAAAGAGAGAGGGAAAGGACAAAAGGCAGAAAACAGAGACAAAAGGGAGAGAATGCAAAGAACGATGACAGAAAACAAAGAAAAAAGAAAAAAAATCAAAACCAAAGACA
>JADBJO010001168.1:460000-465000 GCA_016801955.1 Conus betulinus
TGTGTGTGTGTGTGTGTGTGTGTGTGTGTGTGTGTGTGTGTGTGTGTGTGTGTGCGTGCGTGCGTGCGTGCGTGCGCCTGGGGCGGGCCCGATGCTTTGTCTTTGTTTGTTTCTCTACTGTGATGTAATAGCTTTGGAACTGGATTGATAAAGATAGCCATTTTTGTGACGTAGACGTATGCTTATTTATAATTAAGTACGACCCTAGTTAAAGACGTCATAATTTTGAAAGTGAATCATCCCGTCAGATTACATCACTTTTGACTGGCAGTTAACATCGTCACAGTATGAATTTGTGTTGTGCAAATCTCAGAACACAGCTTACGTGTTTGTACAATCAATGTCCAGCATGTCATCCTGCACTGCCTGATGTCAAAATGTTCAGGCTTTTGTCACACGACAAGGTTTGCAGCTTTCTTGGGAGACGTCAGGGCTCTTTCTTTTACATTTTTGTGTGCACTTGGAATTCCTCGGCTGGTTTATTTACAGCATATCCACACGACAAAATGCCAGGTTGCAGAAGTGGCATTACCAAGCCGATTGCCCCACAGGTGCACAAAGACACTGTCAGTAAGAACACGCTGCCATGGACTGGTTCCATGTTTCCTTCCGCCTTCTTCTTTCTTCCCATACTGCAAGTCAAGTAGCGTTTGTGACTGATGAAAATGGAGGCTTTTAAGATGCTGGTTTACGAAACGAGCTTATTCATTTTTTTTTCTGCTGTTTGTGGAGGCAAGCGTGGAATAGTTTGCTGTCTACCTGCAGCGCCGATCCTTGGCTCACGATGCCAACAAAACAACACATCGTTTGCCAACGAGAGCACGTGCAAAAGAGCCTCGAAAGCTTCGAGAAAAAAGTATGTCAAACGAAAAATGAAGGGAATACAGTGATGCACGTGTATATCGCTTTGAAACACTGTGTCGCGATCGTGTGTGATTTAGGCCCTAAAGGAGAAACCTAGACACGGACAGTGTGTTTGTTGGCGTGCGCGCTGAGCATGTTGATGTGAGGTGGTCAGAGTGGTGAGGTGAGCTGGGATGTGGACTGTTGGTGCCAGTTGGCATGTGCATTTGGTTGATGTGCACATAGCCAAGTGTTTGAAAGTTGATCTTTTTCCCTATATTTTTCGGGGTTTTTGTTTGTTTTTTTTTCTACTTTGAGTCAGCGGAGTTCAGGAATGATCCTCATAATTGTAGTAGTAGTAGTAGTAGTAGTAGTAGTAGTAGATGTTTAGTTTACTACTACTACTACTACTTTACTACTACTACTACTACTGCTGCTACTGCTGCTGCTACTACTACTACTACTACTACTACTACTACTACTACTGTTATTATTATCATTATTACTATTATCATTATTGTTGTTGTTAATTTTGTTGTTTTCGTCGTCGTCGTCGTTATTTTTTTATATTTTTCATTATCATTATTGTCATTATTGCTATTATCATTTTATTAGTAGTTGTAGTGGTATTCGTCAGTAGTAGTCAGTAGCACTGGGCTGATCACTAAACAGCACTAAACATTAGTGGTAGCTGCACGACGACTCGTGTGGTAAAAAGTGGTGTTGACTGGACAGCACTTATAGGAACAGGTAAAGGACAGTAGCAATCTCTGAACAACATGTATGGGAAAATGTAGTAGACAATAGCAATCTCTGAACAATATGTATAGGAAAATGTAGTAGGCAATAGCAATCTCTGAACAACATGTATAGGAAAATGTAGTAGACAATAGCAATCTCTGATCAACATGTATAGGAAAATGTAGTAGACAATAGCAATCTCTGATCAACATGTATGGGAAAATTTAGTAGACAATAGCAATCTCTGAACAACATGTATGGGAAAATGTAGTAGACAATAGCAATCTCTGAAAAATATGTATAGGAAAATGTAGTAGGCAATAGCAATCTCTGAACAACATGTATAGGAAAATGTAGTAGACAATAGCAATCTCTGATCAACATGTATGGGAAAATGTAGTAGACAATAGCAATCTCTGAACAACATGTATGGGAAAATGTAGTAGACAATAGCAATCTCTGAACAATATGTGGGGAAAATGTAGTAGACAATAGCAATCTCTGATCAACATGTATGGGAAAATGTAGTAGACAATAGCAATCTCTGATCAACATGTATGGGAAAATGTAGTAGACAATAGCAATCTCTGAACAATATGTATAGGAAAATGTAGTAGACAATAGCAATCTCTGATCAACATGTATGGGAAAATGTAGTAGACAATAGCAATTTCTGAACAACATGTATAGGAAAATGTAGTAGGCAATAGGAATCTCTGATCAACATGTATGGGAAAATGTAGTAGACAATAACTATCTCTGAACAACATGTATGGGAAAATGTAGTAGGACAATAGCAATCTCTAAACAACATGTATGGGAAAATGTAGTAGACAATAGCAATCTCTAAACAACATGTATGGGAAAATGTGGTAGATGATAGCAATCTCTGAACAACATGTATGGGAAATGTAGTAGACAATAGCAATCTCTGAACAACATGTTTGGGAAAATGTAGTAGGCAATAGCAATCTCTGAACAACATGTACGGGAAAATGTAGTAGGCAATAGCAATCTCTGAACAACATGTATGGGAAAATGTAGTAGGCAATAGCAATCTCTGAAACAACATGCATGGGAAAATGTAGTAGGCAACAGCAATCTCTGACAAACATGTACGGGAAAATGTAGTAGGCAATAGCAATCTCTGAACAACATGTATGGGAAAATGTAGTAGACAATAGCAATCTCTGAAAAGCATGTATGGGAAAATGTAGTAGACAATAGCAATCTCTGAACATCATGTACGGGAAAATGTAGCAGGCAACAGCAATCTCTGAACAACATGCATGGGAAAATGTAGTAGGCAACAGCAATCTCTGAACAACATGCATGGGAAAATGTAGTAGGCAATAGCAATCTCTGAACAACATGCATGGGAAAATGTAGTAGGCAATAGCAATCTCTGAACAACATGCATGGGAAAATGTAGTAGGCAATAGCAATCTCTGAACAACATGCACGGGAAAATGTAGTAGACAATAACTATCTCTGAACAACATGTATGGGAAAATGTAGTAGGCAATAGCAATCTCTGAACATCATGTACGGGAAAATGTAGAAGGCAACAGCAATCTCTGAACAACATGTACGGGAAAATGTAGTAGACAACAGTGATGTCTGAACAAAAAAACACGACGTAGTAGGAAGTAGTAGACAGTACTGGTGTCTGAATGATATGTAGCAAAGAGTAGCAGACAGTAGTAATGACTGAAAGGGGCTTCATCAGCAAGACTGCAGACACTGCACAACGTGCATAGCTGCACGTGCGCTGTGTTTTTCTCGCTGTGCAGCATATGGATTCGTCATTTAGGGGGCGCTTCACGGTTTGGTTGGTTTTGTTGCAGGCTGCTGTTGGGTCGGGGGTATTCTATAAATGTGCAAAGCTTAAAACCACACATTCTTGCAGACGACTTCTTTCTGAAGAAAATTCAGGCCGTCTGTTTGTTTGTTTCAAATTTTATCAGTGCATACTGGTTAGATTTGGGTCGTTTTTATACCAATGGCAACTTTACACTTGCTATCTTCAGACTGCCACACTACTAGACTTTACTAACGACCCTTTTGGCCAACATGGAGCGTGGGAACCAGGCAGACGTCATCATCATCACGAACTTCGTAAAGGTATTTGATATCATCAAACCCAGTTTGCTGGTCCACAAGCTCTCCCACTATAGTGCGCAAAGAGTGTGTCAACAGAGAAATCAATGCATTCTTGAAGGATAGGGGGACAAGCAGTGTTGGTAAATGGTGCAGGATCGGATATGGTCCGACTGTGCTCTAGAGTATTGCAGGGATCAGTCTTTGGACTAGTACTTTTTTTTTTTTTTTTAGGTTTACATCAGCGATCACTGCAAAAGCACTTTTAACAGCAAGATCGTTGGCCTACGACACTGTTCTATATTACTTCTCCACCGCAAGCTACAATTATGCTCAGCTGCAGCAGAACTATCATCTTGAAGACCGGCAACGGAGCTTGAAGACCGGCAACGGAGCTTGAAGACCGGCAACGGAGCTGGGACATAGCATTTCATCCTAGGAAATGCACCGCCCTGTAAATCACCAGGAAAAAAAAAAAAAAAAGCAGTAACAGAACACCCACACCAGCTTGACCAACCCATCTAGACAACCGTCCCTTTCTGCCCAGTATCTCGGCGTCACCATCACCCGTGATCTCAGCTAGGACTAGCAAACTGCAGAAACTGTCATCATGGTATCTTCCTACCAGCCATCATCAGAGATTGGAACCTGCTGCCTGAACCACCTGTGGTAACAAACACACCGTTACTCTTTCAAGTCTAAGTGCACTGCACGTAAAGAAAAGTTAGAGTGTAGTTATTCAGCTACAGCTGCCCCCCCCCCCCCCCCCCCCCCCCCCTCCTGGAAGGTTCTTATTTTTTAATTAATCTATTTTGGGGTCCGGTCCTGTGTCGGGCGTGCCGTGATCGTCTACTCCTTCGGGGCAAAAAGCGATAAATGGGAGTCCGCTGATAAAAGCCATATATTGAGTCGGCTAGCATGCTAACCCTTGCTGCGCTACTTTTTCCCCTCCCTTCATGGCTGTCTGCATACGCATCCCAGAAGGCGGTGAAGTAATTAGTAAGTTGACTGTGGCAGTCTAATAGATGAAGATAAATTATGCACACATGCGCGCGCGCGCGCGCACACACACACACACACACACACACACACACACACACACACACACACACACACACACACACACACACACACACACACACACACACACACACACACACACACACACTCTCTCTCTCTCTCTCACTCTCTCTCTCTCTCTCACTCACTCACACACACACACACACACACACACACACACACACACACACACACACACACGCGCGCGCGCGCGCGCGCGCGCGCGCATATACAAACTTGCGCGCGCGCGCGCATAC
>JADBJO010001168.1:472500-475708 GCA_016801955.1 Conus betulinus
CAGTCAGAATTACGCCATTGAGGTTTCTAGCAGAAAGACGTTGGTTCTTCTTGTTAAAACAGTGTGTGTGTGTGTGTGTGTGTGTGTGTGTGTGTGTGTGTGTGTGTGTGTGTGTGAGAGAGAGAGAGAGAGAGAGAGAGACAGACAGACAGACAGACAGACAGACAGGACAGACAGACAGACAGAGACAGACAGACAGACAGAGAGGGTATGGAAATTGCCATTTAACCAAGACGTGTATATTGTAACCCGGTCAGGTAATCTCAATCTGTACAGCCACATCGGCGTTGGGCTCATTATTCATTGTGCGTTATTAAATCTGTCAAAGCAGACACCTCCCGTATCTTACTAGATGAAACAGTGCCAAAGAACCGCTCGCTGTTTGCAGTTCTCACTTGATCATTTCATGAGCGCAAACGCCAGGGATTCATGTCAAGTCGAGTCGAGTGGTTTTGTTGAGAGCCAAAGCATACAAGAGAGGCCATATTAGGGGTGAGAGCCAGGCCTAACCAGAACTGTTTATGAATTAGATGCCACAGACAGAATCCGAAACCTGGTCAGTTTCTGCAACCACAAAACCAAACTAAAACCCGCAGATTCAACGGGACTATTAGAGATTATCAGTTTGATGCAGATGAAGGAGACGAAGAAGAAGAAGAAAGAAGAAGAAGAAGAAAGAAGAGAGAAAGAAAGAAGAAAGACGAGTAGGAGGAAGAAGAAGCAGAAGGAGGAGGAGGAGAAGAAGAAGAAGAAGAAGAAGAAGAAGAGGAGGAGGAGGAGGAGGAGGAGGAGGAGGAGAAGAAGAAGAAGAAGAAGAAAAAGAAGAAGGAAGAGAAGAAGAAGGAAAAGAGGAGGATGAGGAAGAAGAAGAAGAAGAGGAGACGGAGGAAGAAGAAGAGGAGGAGGAGGAGGAGGAGGAAGAAGAAAGAAGAAGAAGAAAAAGAAGAAGAAGAAGAAGAAGAAGAAGAAGAAGAAGAAGAAGAAGAAGAAGAAAGAAAGAAAAAAGAAGAAGAAGAAGAAGAAGAAGAAGAATAGAATGGAAAAACTGCATTTCCTGACGATTTCGTTGCGGACTGTGTAAGGGTCGTTGCACAGAAGAGAACATGCACATTGTAGATGCCCCAGAAGGTTTGAATAGTGCAAAGCAGTCTTTGATCGGTAGAAATACGTATGTAGTTCATGGCTTACAGTGTGCAGTTCTATGAGTGTCATCATTTTCACCGTGTAGTTCATGGCTTACAGTGTTCATTTCTATGAGTGTCATCATTTTCACCGTAACTATTACTATTGATGTTGCTACTGCTGCTGTTACTGAATCATCTAGTGAGTACTACTACTTCTATTACTCCTGCTACTACTACAGCCTGTCCTGCTGCTTCTAGTGCTACTGCTACTACCACTATTGCTGCTGCTACTGCTGCTACTGCTGCTAATACTACTACTACTACCGCTATTACTACTACTATTGCCGCGGCCGCTGCTGCTGCTGTTGCTGCTGCTAATACTGCTGTTACTACCATTGTTGCTGCTGCTACTACTGCTATTGCTACTACTTCTGCCGCTGACACTGCTACTGTTGCTGCTGCTGTCGCTTTTGCTGCTTGTGCTGCGGTACAGTTGCTACAATTACCTCCAATAACTAATCACAATGTACCAGATAGAGGCAAGTAAATAGTTTATTTAATAAAGGAAATAATCACTTCGATTTTCAACCCACACGTGAATGTATCACGTGTCTGACATTTCCATCCTTCTTGTTTGCGGTTATTGATGAAGACCTGGTGGTATTCTTCCTTTTGACCTGATGTCAACATGTGTTATACCAGGGATTCAACATAACCATTTTTAAACCAATGCGTTGCGTACGTTGCATCTGGAGGTTAATGTATATTTCAAACGTGGTTTAACATTACCATCTCCAGTTAGTGGTTTATATACGTTGTAACCGTGGCTTGCTATATATTGTATATATGTTTTGTGTATATATTCGCTGGTTTAACGTTATTATGTCAAATCGGTGGTTTAGCATTATCATGCTGAATGCGTGGTTTAACATGTATCATTATGTTTAAAGCCATTATGTTGAATCGGTCTAAAGTATGTTGTTTCTGTGGTTTAACATATGTTGTGTCCATGCTTAAATAGTATCATTTTGAATCCACGGTTGAAATTATGTTGTATACGTGGTTATACAAATGTTGTGTCCATGATCTTTACACATATCGTTAAACGTTATTTATTGTTTCTATTTACCTGTGTTATGTGTGTTTGAATGAATTCATGTTTCAGATGTTGTTGTATCCATGGTTAAACATATGTTATATCTGTGTTTTGCGCATACGTTTTGTCCGTGGGTTGACAAAGTCATGGTGTATTTGTGGTTTAATGTTTGTGAATCTATTGTTTAGCGTCTGTGGTCTATCATATGTCGGATTAATTTGGTTGTGTCCGTGGCATCACTCATGATCCTGTATAGCTAAACGGATGCTGTGTTCGTGTTTAACATACATTTATCTGTAAATGATCATACTGTATCTGTGATTTTATATATGTTGCATCCGTGGTGAAACATGTGAATTATAACATACGTTGTATCCGCAGTTTATCGTATGTTGAATCCATGGTTTAGCGACTGTTGTATCAGTGTGTTAAATTCATCTAGTATCCATGGTTTACTGTAAGTTTTAGCCGTGGTTAAACATATACAGATAATATTGTATCCGTAGTTTTACGCATGGTGTGTCCATGGTTTAAACGTATATTGAATCCGAGGTTTAACGTATGTTGCATCAATGATAAAACTTGCGTGAATCCGTAGTTTAGAACATGGTATATACGTAGTTTAGCATATATCAGATACAGTGGTTTCGCGAATATTGAATTCGTGGTTAAGCATATGTTGAATCCTGTGGGTTAGCCTGTGCTGAATCCGCTGTTAAACCTACGTCAGATCCGTCGATAAGCGTATCTTAAATCCTTGGTTTAGCGTATGTTCGATCCGTGGTTAAGATATGTAGAGCACGTGGTTTAATGTATGTTGTATCTACGGCTTTGAAGCAATACACTGGCGCACTCGCACCTTAAGGGCGCTATGACATTCTCCGCTGAAACTGTAACGCCTTTTTAGTCATTATTAATCATTGTTAACCTTTAGGAAAAAAAAAAAAATACTTGGAGGAAAATGTGTCACAATGTAGACATACACACA
>JADBJO010001169.1:5000-10000 GCA_016801955.1 Conus betulinus
GATAGGTCACTATAGATGATTGTAGCACAGTGTGTTTACAGTGATATAGGTCACTAAAGACGATTTCAGTACAGTGCCGTTATAGTGATAGGTCACTATAGATGATTGTAGTACAGTGCCTTCACAGTGATAGGTCACTATAGATAATTGTAGCACAGTGTGATACAGTGACAGGTCATTATAGATGATTGTAGCACAGTGCCTTTAAGTTATAGGTCATTCTAAATGATTGTAGAGTTTTACAGTGATAGGTCATTGTGGATGATTGTAGTCAGTTTTTTACAGTCATTGTGGATGATTGTAGTCAGTGTTTTTACAGTCATTGTGGATGATTGTAGTCAGTGTTTTTACAGTCAGTATGGATGATTGTAGTCACAGTGTTTTTTTTTTACATTTGTGGATGATTGTAGTCACAGTTGTTTTTTACAGTCATTGTGGATGATTGTAGTCACAGTGTTTTTACAGTCATTGTGGATGATTGTAGTCACAGTTTTTACAGTCATTGTGGATGATTGTAGTCACAGTTTTTTTTTTTTACAGTCATTATGGATGATTGTAGTCACAGTGTTTTTACAGTCATTGTGGATGATTGTAGTCACAGTGTTTTTTACAGTCATTGTGGATGATTGTAGTCAGTGTTTTTACAGTCATTGTGGATGATTTGTAGTCAGTGTGTTTTTACAGTCAGTATGGATGATTGTAGTCACAGTGTTTTTTACAGTCATTGTGGATGATTGTAGTCACAGTGTTTTTACAGTCAGTCATTGTGGATGATTATAGTCAAAGTTGTTTTTTTTTTACAGTCATTATGGATGATTATAGTCACAGTGTTTTTTTACACAGTCATTGTGGATGATTGTAGTCACAGTGTTTTTTTTTACAGTCATTGTGGATGATTATAGTCAAAGTTTTTTTTTTTTACAGTCATTATGGATGATTGTAGTCACAGTGTTTTTACAGTCATTGTGGATGATTGTAGTCACAGTGTTTTTACAGTCATTGCGGATGATTGTAGTCACAGTGTATTACAGTCATTGTTGATGATTGTAGTCACAGTGTTTTTACAGTCATTATGGATGATTGTAGTCACAGTGTTTTTACAGTCATTGCGGATGATTGTAGCCACAGTGTTTTTACAGTCATTGTGGATGATTGTAGTCACAGTGTTTTTACAGTCATTGTGCACGATTGTAGTCACAGTGTTTTTACAGTCATTGTGCATGATTGTAGTCACAGTGTTTTTTTTACAGTCATTGTGGGTTATTGTAGTCACAGTGTTTTTACAGTCATCGTGGATGATTGTAGTCACAGTGTTTTTACAGTCATTGTGGGTTATTGTAGTCACAGTGTTTTTACAGTCAATATGGATAATTGTAGTCACAGTGTTTTTACAGTCATTGTGGATGATTGTAGTCACAGTGTTTTTACAGTCATCGTGGATGATTGTAGTCACAGTGTTTTTACAGTCATTGTGCATGATTGTAGTCACGGTGTTTTTTTTACAGTCATCGTGGATGATTGTAGTCACAGTGTTTTTACAGTCATCGTGGATGATTGTAGTCACAGTGTTTTTTACAGTCATCGTGGATGATTGTAGTCACAGTGTTTTTACAGTCATCGTGGATGATTGTAGTCACGGTGTTTTTACAGTCATTGTGCATGATTGTAGTCACAGTGTTTTTACAGTCATCGTGGATGATTGTAGTCGCAGTGTTTTTACACGTCATCGTGGATGATTGTAGTCACAGTGTTTTTACAGTCATTGTGCATGATTGTAGTCACAGTGTTTTTACAGTCATCGTGGATGATTGTAGTCACAGTGTTTTTACAGTCATCGTGGATGATTGTAGTCACAGTGTTTTTACAGTCATTGTGCATGATTGTAGTCACAGTGTTTTTACAGTTGTTGTGGATGATTGTGGTCACAGTGTTTTTACAGTCAATATGGATAATTGTTGTCACAGTGTTTTCCTACGATGATAGGTCAGTATGGATGATTGTGACAGGTCAATAAGGATGATTGTGGCACAACGCAAGAAAGGAGGGAGAGAGAGAGACAGACAGACAGACAGACAGACAGAGAGACAGAGAGAGACAGATAAAGAGAGACAGAGAGAGAGACAAAGAGAGACAGAAACAGAGGTGTCGTTGATGTTTTTTTGTTGTCAATGGTAGAGTTCTTTAATAAACGAACACACGAACTACAGTGAGTGGAGTAGTACTGTGAAATTAAGGTTAGCCGTTGTTTTCATAGCGTCAACCCAGTTACCGCCCATCTGACCTTACACCCGTACCCCCCCCCCCCCCCCCATCCCCCCACCCCCCCCGCCACCCACCCCCACACCCAGCCACCGACACCACCCCTTCACCTTGCAAACAGGCGGGTGGGATGTGATGGCGAGGTCTGAGCCACCCGTCATTTGTGTGACGCTGTCGCGGGCTGGGGTATTACCTGGGATTTCATTCCCCGCTGTGTTACTTTCAGCATGAGGTGATTGCAAGCGGAAATTGAAACCAGTGTTAAGGATCATTCATAGTGAGTCCGCTTAAAAAAAAAAAAAAAAAAAAAAAAAAGAAGAAGAAAAAAAAAAAAACGACCCCCCCCCACGGAACAAACAAGTTACAGGACAAAACACGACGCGTTTCGACCTCTTAGGTCTTCTTTAGGCATGGCAAGAGAAACAACGTTCAGGAGAATGAAAACGAACGAGCAATCACTTTATCTTCTCTGAACTCGGTGAAAAAAAACAAGAATAAAAAAGCTCCATTTCCATTCAACGTCCGTCTCGCGCCAAATATGAGACGTTGCTTCCCTTGTCTGAAGAAGACCTGAGCGGTCGAAACACGTCGTGTGTTTGTCTTGTAACTTGTTGTCCTTGTTTTGGGCGGACTGGCTAAAAATTGTTATTCTTAAAATCCGACTGTGTTGTCTTGCCGGCTAGGCCCTGTTTTCTTGCATAAACATTTTCATGTCATCACAGTGCTGATTGTGTGTGTGTGTGTGTGTGTGTGTGTGTGTGTGTGTGTGTGTGTGTGTGTGTGTGTGTGGTGCGCTTGAATCAGAGTGTATGTGTAGTGTCTTGTTGCATTGTGCTTCATTGTACTGGGTTGCACTGTGAACTGTTGTACGGCATTGCATTATGTCTTATTGTGTTTTATATTTACGCTCCATAATGTTGTAGTACTTATCATTTCATCTTTTGTTGCAGTGGGTTTTGTTGTATTACATTGCATCGTGTTAAATTGTATTCTATACCACAGTGTGTAGTAAGTGATCTTTGTACTGTGTTATGTTGTACACTGTTGTGTTGTACTGCAATGCATTGTATTGTGTTATGTTGTACGCTGTTGTGTTGTACTGTAATGCATTGTACTGTGTTGTGCTGTACGCTGTTGTGTTGTACTGTAATGCATTGTACTGTGTTGTGCTGTACGCTGTTGTGCTGTACTGTAATGCATTGTGTTGTGTTGTGCTGTACGCTGTTGTGCTGTACTGTAACGCATTGTACTGTGTTGTGCTGTACGCTGTTGTGCTGTACTGTAATGCATTGTGCTGTGTTGTGCTGTACGCTGTTGTGCTGTACTGTAATGCATTGTGCTGTGTTGTGCTGTACGCTGTTGTGTTGTACTGTAATGCATTGTACTGTGTTGTGCTGTACGCTGTTGTGTTGTACTGTAGTGCATTGTACTGTGTTGTGCTGTACGTTGTTGTGTTTGTACTGTAGTGCATTGTACTGTGTTGTGCTGTACGCTGTTGTGTTGTACTGTAGTGCATTGTACTGTGTTGTGCTGTACGCTGTTGTGTTGTACTGTAGTGCAATCTACTGTGTTGTGCTGTACGCTGTTGTGTTGTACTGTAGTGCATTGTACTGTGTTGTGCTGTACGCTGTTGTGTTGTACTGTAGTGCATTGCACTGTGTTGTGCTGTACGCTGTTGTGTTGCACTGTAGTGCATTGCATTGTGTTGTGCTGTACGCTGTTGTGTTGTACTGTAATGCATTGTACTGTGTTGTGCTGTACGCTGTTGTGTTGTACTATAATGCATTGTACTGTGTTGTGCTGTACGCTGTTGTGTTGTACTGTAATGCATTGTACTGTGTTGCGCCCGCACTGCATTGTGAGATGTTGTATTGTATTGTATTGTATTGTATTGTATTGTATTACATTGTATTGCATTGTACTGTATGCTGTTGTATTCTATTGTCAGAAAACATTCCTCTGTCCCAGCCTCGAATTACTCTTCTCAAAACATAGCCACCGTCACCACCACCACCACCACCACCGCCACCACCACCACCACCGCCACCACCCACTGCCACAACCACCACTGACACTACCACCACCACCACTGCCACCACCACCACCACTACCACCATCACCAGCAACAACAACAACAATAACAACAACAACGCCCTCCTCCGCCATTTCTTTTTCAGGCTATCTACATCTTCTCCTTATTCCACTGGACCTTGCAGATGCTGGCCAGGTGCAATCCCCATGGTGCTGAGGGATCTTTTACGCTCAGTAACATGCACGCTACACATTAGACTTGGTTCATAAGTACCTGACACACAGAAACTCTTAGCATCCTTATGGTCCAGTGAATAGAGGGAAGGGGAAGAACTCATACCATCCTTCAGATCAACGAAACAGGGGGAAGGGGAAGGGGCGGGGGTTGGGGGGGGGGGGTTGGAGGGAGAAAGAGCTTAAAGAAGGGAAAGAACTCACACCACACTTACGGTCAGGTGAAAGGGAGGAGGGGGGAGGGGGGGAAAGGGAGACAACTCACACCATCCTTACGCCGAGTAAACAGGGTGAGGGGAAATAACTCACACTACCCTTAAGTTCAAGGAAACGGGGGGGGGGGGGGGGGGGGGGGGGGGGGGGGGGGCGGGCGGGGAAAAAAGAACTCGTACTATCCTAAATGTCAAGGACACGGGGGGAGGGGAATAACTCACATCATATCAAGGCTACTCTCAGGGTCAAGGAAACGAGGTGGG
>JADBJO010001169.1:27500-32500 GCA_016801955.1 Conus betulinus
GGTCATCACGAAACAGGGCACGAAGGGCCACTAGCTGTTTACAATTATTGACATTATTAGCCCCCTGAGTGTTTACAATTATTGTTATTATTGTTATTATTAGGTCATCACGAGATAGGGCACGAAGGGACCCCTAATTGTTTACAATTATTGTTATTATTGTTATTATTAGGTCATCACGAAATAGGGCACGAAGGGACCCCTAACTGTTCACAAGTATTGTTATTATTGTTATTATTAAACAGGGCATGAAAGGCCCCCTAACTGTTTAGAATTATTGTTATTATTAGGTCATCACGAAACAGGGCACGAAGGGCCACTAGCTGTTTACAATTATTGACATTATTGTTATTACCGTCATTAGTATTATTGTTTTTATTATTATCTTTACATTATTATATCGTTGTTGTTGTTGTTGTTGTTGTTTATTATTATTATTGCTGTTGTTGTTATCATTATCATTATTATCATAATAATAATGATAATAATAATAATTATTATTATTATTATGGTGCTGTGATGTGTGTGTGTGTGTGCGTGCGTGCGTGCGTGCGTGCGTGCGTGCGCACACACACACAAGTTGTTTTTTTTTTTTTTGTTTGTTTTTCAATTTCGCATTTCTTCCAGATTTGGTGTTCTGGGTGACAGTCAGAAACACATGGTCTGACCAGTCGCTCAGAAACTAAAAATCAAAGAGAAAAATCTTCGATGAGGGCGGGGAACAGCAAACAGTCCATAACAAACAGGTAGGATAACTCTTGCTCTCATGATGAACAAACATTATGATCTCCTCATGGGAGCAAGAGTTATCCTTCTTGTTCGTTCTCAACTCAATCCAAACCCAGTCTTTTGTACACAGTGGCTGGTTAGTAGGCAGAGTGCCGCAGGTTGATCATAGCTTCCAGCCCAGAAGGACAATCATACACTTCGCAGCCAGCTGCTCTTCAGATTTGTTCTGTGTAGAATGGGGCTAAAAATCTGATGAATGGATGATGTGCTACGTGGAAATAGAATATCTCCATCTGCTGTGATTCAGCCCGTTCTGTCTTTCTGTTGGCCTACTTCGCTTGCCTCTTTGTCCGTCTGTGTGTCCTTGTCTCTGTCTTTCTGTTGGCCTGCTTCGCTTGTCTCTTTGTCCGTCTGTGTGTCCTTGTCTCTGTCTTTCTGTTGGCCTGCTTCGCTTGCCTCTTGTCCCGTCTGTGTGTCCTTGTCTCTGTCTTTCTGTTGGCCTGCTTCGCTTGCCTGTTTGTCCGTCTGTGTGTCCTTGTCTCTGTCTTTCTGTTGGCCTGCTTCGTTTGCCTCTCTTTGTCCGTCTGTGTGTCCTTGTCTCTGTCTTTCTGTTGGCCTGCTTCGCTTGCCTCTTTGTCCGTCTGTGTGTCCTTGTCTCTGTCTTTCTGTTGGCCTGCTTCGCTTGCCTCTTTGTCCGTCTGTGTGTCCTTGTCTCTGTCTTTCTGTTGGCCTGCTTCGCTTGCCTCTTTGTCCGTCTGTGTGTCCTTGTCTCTGTCTTTCTGTTGGCCTGCTTCGCTTGCCTCTTTGTCCATCTGTGTGTCCTTGTCTCTGTCTTTCTGTTGGCCTGCTTCGCTTGTCTGTTTGTCCATCTGTGTGTCCTTGTCTCTATCTTTCTGTTGGCCTGCTTCGCTTGCCTGTTTGTCCGTCTGTGTGTCCTTGTCTCTGTCTTTCTGTTGGCCTGCTTCGCTGCCCTCTTTGTCCATCTGTGTGTCCTTGTCTCTGTCTTTCTGTTGGCCTGCTTCGCTTGCCTCTTTGTCCGTCTGTGTGTCCTTGTCTCTGTCTTTCTGTTGGCCTGCTTCGCTTGCCTCTTTGTCCGTCTGTGTGTCCTTGTCTCTGTCTTTCTGTTGGCCTGCTTCGCTTGCCTGTTTGTCCGTCTGTGTGTCCTTGTATCTGTCTTTCTGTTGGCCTGCTTCGCTTGCCTCTTTGTCCGTCTGTGTGTCCTTGTCTCTGTCTTTCTGTTGGCCTGCTTCGCTTGTCTGTTTGTCCGTCTGTGTGTCCTCGTCTCTGTCTGTCTTTCTGTTGGCCTGCTTCGCTTGCCTCTTTGTCCGTCTGTGTGTCCTTGTCTCTGTCTTTCTGTTGGCCTGCTTCGCTTGTCTGTTTGTCCGTCTGTGTGTCCTTGTCTCTGTCTTTCTGTTGGCCTGCTTCGCTTGCCTGTTTGTCCGTCTGTGTGTCCTTGTCTCTGTCTTTCTGTTGGCCTGCTTCGCTTGCCTGTTTGTCCGTCTGTGTGTCCTTGTCTCTGTCTTTCTGTTGGCCTGCTTCGCTTGTCTGTTTGTCCGTCTGTGTGTCCTTGTCTCTGTCTTTCTGTTGGCCTGCTTCGCTTGTCTGTTTGTCCATCTGTGGGTCCTTGTCTCTGTCTTTCTGTTGACCTGCTTCGCTTGTCTGTTTGTCCATCTGTGTGTCCTTGTCTCTGTCTTTACTCGTGCTGTTTTTTGTCTTCACTGATTTCTCTTTCTGGCTCTGTTTGTTGTTCACTCTTTTTTCTCCCTTAAAAGCATGCTTACACGGTACGACAAATGAGTAGGTTGCTCAGAGCAGAATGCATTGTACTGATGAGTAAGTTGCTCAGAGCAGAATGCATTGTACTGATGAGTAGGTTGCTCAGAGCAGAATGCATTGTACTGATGAGTAGGTTTCTCAGAGCAGAATGCATTGTACTGATGAGTAGGTTGCTCAGAGCAGAATGCATTGTACTGCGCTCTGCATGTCGCCAAATCGCCATGTCGTACATACCTGTAGGGTATAATGCTTTGGTTGTAATGGTTATATCCTTCTTTCTGTATTATTTATTCATTCATCTACGCATTTATTTATTTATTTATTTATTTATTCGCGCTCATTCATTTGTTTACTTATCTATTCGTTTATTTATTTATTCATTCATATGTCTATTTATTTTTGTGTTGCTTTACACCTAATTTCTGATTCTTGCTTCTGCTATGTTTTTTTTTTTCTGTTTAACAACAATATAAGAACATTTTTTTAAGTTGAAAAAAAAATGTAATGAATAGAACCACACACAGCGTGTTGTTTCATCCACCTCACAGATGAGTCTCTAACACGTGTGGCTGCTGTTCTCTAACCACAAACACAGTGGGTCTGTATCTCTGGCCCGGTTGACGTCGGGACCGGTTAAGACATGTAGCGCAGACTTGTTACATAATCTAACTCTAGAAACACCATGATTACCATCACCGCCATCTTGCTCACTATCATCGTTAACTCCTCGCTATCATCGTTAACTCCTCGCTATCATCGTTAACTCCTCGCTATCACCGTTAACTCCTCGCTATCACCGTTAACTATCATCGTTAACTCCTCGCTATCATCGTTAACTCCTCGCTATCATCGTTAACTCCTGGCTATCATCGTTAACTCCTCACTATCATCGTTAACTCCTCGCTATCATCGTTAACTCCTCGCTATCACCGTTAACTCCTCGCTATCACCGTTAGCTCCTCATTATCATCGTTAGCTCCTCATTATCATCGTTAACTCCTCGCTATCATCGTTAACTCCTCGCTATCATCGTTAGCTCCTCGCTATCATCGTTAAACTCCTCGCTATCATCGTTAACTCCTCATTATCATCGTCAGCTCCTCATTATCATCGTTAGCTCCTCATTATCATCGTTAGCTCCTCACTATCATCGTTAGCAAACTAAGAACCCACGGTCCTCTCTCCACACTATGGTCCTTCATGCCCTGCTCTCCGGGTGACCTGAGCTGGGATTGTATAGGCCTCCATCTCCACATTCGTCGTGTCAGAGTCCCGGCCCTTCATGCCCTGCTCTCCGGGTGACCTGAGCTGGGATTGTATATAGCCCCCATCTCCACATCCGTCGTGTCAGAGTCCCGGCCCTTCATGCCCTGCTCTCCGGGTGACCTGAGCTGGGATTGTATAGGCCCCCATCTCCACATCCGTCGTGTCCGAGTCCCGGCCCTTCATGCCCTGCTCTTCGGGTGACCTGAGCTGGGATTGTATAGGCCCCATCTCCACATCCGTCGTGTCAGAGTCCGTTGTGCGGACAGAGTCCTGGGCCACTGACGATGTAAGGACATGATGGGGGTGCCCTCATCTCCAGACTCTGATGTACATGCTGACTCAGCAACGACCATGACAAAACGTTGGAAGGACAAGATGGGGGGGGGGGGGGGGGGGGGGGGGGGGGGGGGGGGGGGGGGGGGGGGTTCCTCATCTCCAGACTCTGATGTACATGCTGACTGACTCAGCAATGGTCACGACAAGCATAGTATCCAGTGAGTGGTATTCCACCGGAACAGACAGCACGGCATGTAGGAACGGGCTGGTCACAGACACTGCCATTGAAGGAGGACAGGATACAGATGAGGGGACAGCCAACCGAAAGAATGGCTTCTCCCACCTCACCCCCCCCCCCCCCCCCCCCCCCCTTCCCCTTCCTAATGAATCTGGTGTAAACATCCAGTTGTTTCTTAGACTCATTGTTCCTCCTTTCCCATTCTTCTTTTTTTTTTTTTTTTTTTTTTAACTAGAAGCCACTTCCAAATCAGAGACACAACGGAATCAGTACTATAATCTGAAAGAAGGCACTCTCTCCCCCAATCAGACCAACAGTAGTAACACCACACTGAAGGAAGACCCTCTCTCCCCAATCAGACCAACAGCGACAGTAACCACAGTCTGAGAGAAAGACCTCTCTCCCCAATCAGACCAACAGTAGTAACACCAGTCTGAAAGAAGACCCTCTCTCCCCAATCAGACCAACAGTAGTAACAACACCACAGTCTGAAAGAAGACACTAGCTCCCCAATCAGACCAACAGCGACAGTAACCATAGTCTGAAAGAAGACATTCTCTCCCCAATCAGACCACCAGCGACAGTAACCACAGTCTGAAAGAAAGACCTTCTCTCCCCAATCAGACCAACAGCGACAGTAACCACAGTCTGAAAGAAGACCCTCTCTCCCCCAATCAGACCAACAGCGACAGTAACCACAGTCTGAAAGAAGACC
>JADBJO010001169.1:37500-40479 GCA_016801955.1 Conus betulinus
TCCTTCGAATGAGACTATAAACCGAGGTTCCGTGTGTGAACGCACGCATAACATCTTGCACACACGTAAAATCCCATCACCAACTTTCGGAAGAGAAGGCAATTTTGGCCGTTGGTATGGATGACACGCTACACATAGTATGCACCCTGCGTGAGAAATGGAAAGAATGAAGGAAGTAAGGAAACTGAGTGAACGATATTGAAAGATATTGACTGGATGACACGGGAAACGACTGAATGAAGCGCCAGCTGGCAGCCCTTCAGTCGGCACTACCCAGGTAGGCAGCCCATTGTGTAAACGAGTGTGGATTGTAAAGCGCTTAGAGCTTGGTCTCTAGCCGAGAATAGGCGCTAAATAAGTATTTATTACTACTACTACTACTACTACTACTACTACTACTACTACTACTATTATTATTATTATTAATCTTTGTCCACTGATACACAGGCGATGTATTCCTGCTCACACTGATATATAGATGATGTGTCTGTCCACAGATACACCGGTGATTTGTCTCTGTTCAGTGATAAAAAGATAATTTATCTCTGTCCTCTGATCTACGGAAGGTCAATCTTTGCCAGGGAGCAGTTACGCCCCCCCTTGACATCTGAATGGAATGCCCTGTGCGCGCCTTCACCCTATGTGAACACAGCACAGGCTTCTAAGGGGTGGTGCAGGATTGCTCCCAGCTGGTTTGTTCGGCAGTTGAGGACAGTACTTCTCTGGGTCCCGCCCGCACCTTGGGGTGAATCTTGTTCTTCTGTCTTTTTGGCGATTTATTTCTGTCCACCTGCGCATGGGTGATTTATCTCTGTCCAGCGATATACAAGCTTAAGTGATTTATCTCTGTCCAGCGATATACAGGCTTAGGTGGTTTATCTCTCTCCTCCAGTGTTATACAGGCTTAAGTGATTTATCTCTGTCCAGCGATATGCAGGCTTAGGTGGTTTATCTCTGTCCAACGATACACAGGCTTAAGTGATTTATCTCTGTCCAGCGATATGCAGGCTTACGTGATTTATCCCTGTCCAGCGATATACAGGCTTAGGTGGTTTATCTCTGTCCAGCGATATACAGGCTTACGTGATTTATCTCTGTCCAGCGATATACAGGCTTGCGTGATTTATCTCTGTCCAGCGATATACAGGCTTACGTGATTTATCTCTGTCCAGCGATATACAGGCTTAGGTGGTTTATCTCTGTCCATGGTCGTAGGTAATACATCTCTGTCCACTGACAAATTGCTGATGTATTTTTATTTGTGGGATATAACGTGTGGATTAAAAAGAAAAAAAAAAAGAAAAAAAAAACATGTTCACTTCACTGACGAGTTTTTTTGTGGACCTGCACAACCCCCCTATCCCACCACCCCCATCCCACCTACCCTACCGTATCCTACCCTGCCCTGCCCTATCCTACCCTACCCTGCCCTGCCCTGCCCTACCCTACCCTACCCTACCCTATCCTACCCTGCCCTACCCTACCCTACCCTACCCGTACCCTACCCTACCCTACCCTGCCCTATCCTACCCTGCCCTATCCTACCCTGCCCTACCCTCCCCTCCCCTACCCTACCCTATCCTACCTACCCTACCCTATCCTACCCTACCCTACCCTACCCTGCCCTACCCTGCCCTACCTGCCCTATTCTGCCCTACCTACCCTGCCCTACCCTGCCCTACCCTGCCCTATCCCTACTCTACCCTACTCTACCCTACCCTGCCCTACCCTACCCTGCCCTACCTGCCTACTACCCTACCCTGCCTACACTACCCTACCCTGCCCTACCCTACCCTGCCCTACCCTGCCCTACCCTGCCCTACCCTGCCCTACCCTACCCTGCCCTACCCTGCCCTACCCTACCCTACCCCTGCTCTACCCTGCCCTACCCTGCCCTACCCTACCCTACCCTGCCCTACCCTGCCCTACCCCTACCTGCCCTACCCTGCCCTACCCTACCCTACCCCTACCCTACCCTACCCCCTACCCTGCCCTAACCCTACCCTGCCCTACCCTACCCTGCCCTACCCCTGCCCTGCCCTACCCTGCCCTACCCTACCCTACCCTACCCTACCCTACCCTGCCCTGCCCTACCCTACCCTAGCCCTACCCTACCCTGCCCTACCCTGCCCTACCCTGCCCTACCCTACCCTACCCTGCCCTACCCTGCCCTGCCCTACCTTGCCCTACCCTACCCTACCCTACCCTACCCTACCCTGCCCCTGCCCTACCCTGCCCTACCCTACCCTACCTGCCCTACCCTGCCCTGCCCTACCTTGCCCCCCTACCCTACCCTACCCTACCTACCCTAACCCTACCCTACCCTACCCTGCCCTACCCCTACCCTACCCTATCCCTACCTGCCCTACCCTGCCCTGCCCTACCTTGCCCTACCCTACCCTACCCTACCCTACCCTGCCCTACCCTACCCTACCCTACCCTACCCTACCCTACCCTACCCTACCTACCTTGCCCTACCTACCCTACCCTACCCTGCCCTACCCTACCCTACCCTGCCTTACCTTGCCCTACCCTGCCCTGCCCTACCCTACCCTGCCCTACCCTGCCCTACCCGCCCGAACCCTACCCTACCCGCTCTCCCACCCTCCCCTTCACCCTCCCCCCTCCTCCCCTCCTCACCCACCACCCCCACCCCCATCCCCCACCCCCCGCACTGGCCAACGAAGAGTGTCCACATCTTTTACACTGTAACACTTCAACGCTTCTTCAGTCCATTTTTGCCAGCTGCTTCCGTTTCTGGGGTGCGTGTGGAAGGAAGAGTGACGTGTCATTGACACCCCGCGTCAACAGGTGGACGGTGTAACAGTGCTGCTGCGCCTGCTAGGGACCTCTACGGTCATCAGTGCTACGTAGCAAGCCGTGACGTGTCGTTGCCACTTTGTTCCGAGTCCCCCTTCGTCCTATGGATAACGCTAATACTGTCTTCAGTCTCCACGTGTTCGAAAACGCTGCGTCTTA
>JADBJO010001169.1:41032-58532 GCA_016801955.1 Conus betulinus
CACCAGATGCACGCACGGCATGCACGCATGCACGCACGCAAAGATGCACGCACGCAGCATGCACACACTCATCACATTGCAGGGCAGGCAAGCACGCACGCGCACTCTCTCTCTCCTCTCTCTCTCTCTCTCTCTCTCTGTTGCTCTCTATATGGGTGACACTGGAAGCCTGTTCAGTGGAATGTTTGATATGGTAAAGTATCTGATGAAACGACTGACCACTGTAAAACTGTCAACATGGAATAGCAGACGCTGCTAGCAGATCTAATGTATTGATCGATCGTTGTATTCCTTTCAAATGCATCGGGTAATGAATCTGTCCAGTGGAACGAATGATATTGTAAATCCAACTAAACGGCAGATATTGTCAAGCAAATAGAGTCACTTTTCCAGGGCCTAATGGTTTTCTTACTCTTTCAGTTTGTTTGATATAATGGCTGGGACACTGTCAACTTGATTGACTAACTTTTATTGAAGTGTGTCTGATAGACAGACGAAATATCCAGCCTATTCAATGAAAAACCAGTTGACAGTGTTTCCACATCTTTGTATGCAGAGGTTGGTTTGTTGTTTGTTTGTTTTTGTACATTCAGACAGCCTTAAGGCGCAGTTTCAGTATTCAGCGTTCAGATGCGGTTACTTATGAGGACGTATATGTCACTGCCATAGCAATGGCGCAGATTCGCCTAGCAAAACAAAAAACAAACATGTCTGTCAAATTTGCCCAGGATACAATGAAGAAAAAATCCACAGGGACCTTAGTAACTTTCACAAACGTGGTTGGGTTATCGGCAAGCACGTGTTGCGCACCATGCTTCACTGAAATCCGGAACTCCCCGATCCAGTGGATCGGAAGTCAACATTAGACCATGTGGTCCAGACCAAGTGAGCATCGTGAGACTTGAGGACAGGGCTCTGCAGACTCAAACACCACATGTTCACAAAATTCCACATTGGCGAGTCTTCAGGGTACCCATGCGGTACAGCCCCAAAAACTGTGGAACACTTCCTGCAGGACTGTCCCACTCATCAAAAGCTAGGAGCAGAGACCCGTCCTGCCGACACATCGACGAGGGAGAAGAGTTATGGATCTTTAGAAGGGCCTCCGACGTACAGCAGCCTTCGTCAGTGCCTCTGGGGTTCCTGTCCGAGTGTACGAAGAAGAAGAAGAAGAAGAAGAAAAGAAGACGATGATGATGACGATGATGATGATTATGATGATGATGATGAGGAGGAGGAGGAGGAGGAGGGAGGGTCCCACTCACAAAGGCAGGGGTGATACGCCCAGCGCGCGCACTCAGAGAACATCTGTGATTGCTCCCCGGCTACCTGTTGTGTGTATCCTGTTGTGGCTTTACTACATTACAGTGCAGCGACAGACATACGCAGACATCGCCCTCCTGTCCACGTTTGATAAAGTTAGGTTATCGAATATGCTCACACCTGTTTCGGTGACGCTACCTTCCCCGTCCTCCCCCCTCCCCCCCCCCCCCCACCGCTCTCGCTCTCTCTCTCTCTCTCTCTCTCTCTCTCTCTCTCTCTCTCTCTCCGCTCAAAAACAGACAAAAACAAACAAACAAACAAAACACCCCCCCCCCCAAAAAAAAAAAAAAAAAAAAGAAAGAAGAAGAAAAGAAGAAGAAAAGTAAAGCAGAATGATTTTGAGTATTAGGCAACAGATAGAAATGAGAGATTGCGACTCAACGAAAGAATGACGGCTGTTGGCTTGAACGGGAAGAGGAGATTTCATGCATGTTGCTTTCAAATGGTAGTTTATGGAGACAGCCTCGTTGGGGTTTCACTCTGTTAAATCAGTGTGGGGGAAAAAAAGAGGGGAAAAAAAAAAAAAAAAAAACGAAATCAAGACAAAATACAAATGTAAATAAATATCACACGGAAAAAACATACTGTTCTAAACATACATCTCCGTGTATGAATAAAACTATTCGGTTTTACTCAATAGCAAAAGCAAACAACAGACTAAACTACCACACTGCACATCAACACACACACACACACACACACAAACGCGCGCGCGCATGCACGCACACACGCGCACACACACGCACACACACACACACACGCACATGCACGCACGCACGCGCACACACACGCACACACACACACACACACACACACACACACACACACACCACACACACACACACACACACACACACACACACCCCTCCCCCTTTCCCCCCCCCTCCCCACCACACACACACACTGGTAAAATTAGGGGAAAACGCAGTAATAGTGATGACCATCAGGAGAAGTGTGGTGTATTTCAGGAGAAGTGTGGTGTAAATAGTGATGACATCAGGAGAAGTGTACTGGTGTAAATAGTGATGACATCAGAAGTGTAGTGGTGTAATACTGATGACATCAGGAGAAATGTAGTGGTGTACATAGTGATGACGTCAGGAGAAGTGTTGTGGTGTAAATAGTGACGACATTAGGAGAAGTGTAGTGGGTAATACTGATGACATCAGGAGAAGTGTAGTGGTGTAATAGTGATGACATCAGGAGAAGTGGTGTGGTGTAAACAGTCAGGAGAAGTGGTGTGGTGGTAAAACAGTGATGACATCAGGAGAAGTGGTGTGGTGTAAACAGTGATGACATCAGGGGAAGTGTAGTGATGTAAATAGTGATGACATCAGGAGAAGTGTAGTGATGTAAATAGTGATGACATCAGGAAAAGTGCCGTGGTGTAAATAGTGACGACATTAGGAGAGTGTAGTGGTGTAATACTGCTGACATCAGGAGAAGTGTGTTGTGGTGTAAATAGTGATGACATCAGAAGTGTAGTGGTGTAAATAGTGATGACATCAGGAGAAGTGTAGTGGTGTAAATAGTGATGACATCAGGAGAAGTGTAGTGGTGTAAATAGTGACGACATTAGGAGAAGTGTAGTGGTGTAATACTGATGACATCAGGAGAAGTGTTGTGGTGTAAATAGTGATGACATCAGGAGAAGTGTAGTGGTGTAAATAGTGATGACATCAGGAGAAGTGTAGTGGTGTAAATAGTGATGACATCAGGAGAAGTGTAGTGGTGTGTAATAATAGTGATGACGTCAGGGGAAGTGTAGTGGTGTAATACTGATGACATCAGGAGAAGTGTTGTGGTGTAAATAGTGATGACATCAGAAGTGTAGTGGTGTAAATAGTGATGACATCAGGAGAAGTGTAGTGGTGTAAATAGTGATGACATCAGGAGAAGTGTAGTGGTGTAAATAGTGACGACATTAGGAGAAGTGTAGTGGTGTAATACTGATGACATCAGGAGAAGTGTTGTGTAAAAATAGTGATGACATCAGGAGACGTGTAGTGGTGTAAATAGTGATGACATCAGGAAGTGTAGTGGTGTAAATAGTGATGACGTCAGGGGAAGTGTAGTGGTGTATACTGATGACATCAGGAGAAGTGTGTGTAAATAGTGATGACATCAGGAGACGTGTAGTGGTGTAAAATAGTGATGACATCAGGAGAAGTGTAGTGGTGTAAATAGTGATGACATCAGGAGAAGTGTAGTGGTGTAAATAGTGATGACGTCAGGGGAAGTGTAGTGGTGTAATACTGATGACATCAGGGGAAGTGTAGTGATGTAAATAGTGATGACTTAGGGGAAGTGTAGTGGTGTAATACTGATGACTCAGGGGAAGTGTAGTGGTGTAAGTTCTGATGACATCAGGGGAAGTGTAATGGCGTAAGTACTGATGACGTAGGGGAAGTGTAGCAGTGTAATTCTGATGACGTCAGGGGAAGTGTAGCGATGTAAATAATGATGACTTAGGGGAAGTGTTGTGATGTAAGTACTGACGACGTAAGGGAAGTATACTGGTGTAAGTTCCGATGACATCAGGGGAAGTGTAATGGTGCATGTACTGATGACTTAGGGGTAGTGTAGTGGTGTAAGTACTGTAAACTTAATGGAAGTGTAGTGGTGTAAGTACTGATGACCCCAAAGTAAGTGTAGTGTCTATTGGTGTGTAAGTACGGATGACGTCAGGGAAGTGTAGTGGTGTAAGTACTGATGACGTCAGGGAAGTGTAGTGGTATAAGTACTGAGACTTAGGGGAAGGTGTAAATACTGATGTGGGTGTAAATACTGATGACTTAGGGGAAGTGTAGTGGTGTAAATACTGATGACTTAGGGGAAGTGTAGTGGTGTAAATACTGATGACTTAGGGGAAGTGTAGTGGTGTAAACATGATGACGTATGGGGAAGTTATAGGTGGTATAAGTACTGATGACTTAGGGGGTGAAATACTGATGACTTAGGGGAAGTGTAGTGGTGTAAGTGTGGATAACTTAGGGGAAGTGTAGTGGTGTAAACACTGATGACGTATGGGGAAGTATAGTGGTATAAGTACTGATGACTTAGGGGAAGTGTAGTGGTGTGAGTACTTATTATTTTAGGGGGAAGTCAAGTGTTTTGTGGTAGAGGCGGCGGTTTCAATCTTTGCTAACTGCGGTGTTTTTTGTTTGTTGTTTTTTTTTTTTTTACATGTGTGTGTGGTGTGTGTGTGTGTGTGTGTGGTGTGTGGTGTGTGTGTGTGCGTGCGTGCGTGCGTGTGTGTGTGCGTGTGTGTGGGTGTGTGTGTGTGTGTGTGTGTGTGTGAAAAAGAGAGAGAGTGTGATTTTCTCCTCCTCGCCATTCTCGTCACAATGACCATTGGTCTATGATCACCGAGGCCAATGACCATTGGTCTATGATCACCGTGGGCCAATGACCATTGGTCTATGATCACCGTGGCCAATGACCATTGGTCTATGATCACCGTGGCCAATGACCATTGGTCTATAATCACCGTGGCCAATGACCATTGGTCTATGATCACCGTGGCTAGTTCAGACAAGTATGGTTTAGTCCTCTTGGGTTGACTACTTAGCCAACGTCGTGAAGGGAGACAAACTGAAAGAGACAATAGGGCTAGAAACAGAGAGAGAGAGAGAGAGAGGAGAGAGAGAGAGAGAGAGAGAGAGAGAGAGAGAGAGGGGTAAAGTTATGTTTTGGGCGAGGTTTAATTAACCGTGTATTTTTTGTTCGACGAAGGTTCCTGTATTCGATGTGTATGTGTGTGTGTGTGTCTTCACACGATTTATGATTGGACGAGACGTCATAAAACCAGGGGCGTGTGAAGGAGTTATTTTCTTCTTCGTAAAAAAAAAAAAAAAAAGGTCTTAATCATTTTTTTTTCTTTGTAATATACCAAAATGAATTAATTCATCTGTGTGGTTGAGAGATTTAGTAGCACTGTTGATGATGTCCGTATAAAATATGGTTCTTTACGCCTGGTGAGTCGGGACAGATTTAGGTGGGGAAACATTATTGCTTCACACTTCCTCATACCACCCCTCGCCACAAAACCGACGCCCTGCGTGGAGAAGAGAAAGGTAGGTGTTCGGCGCTGTGCCGGCAGCCAAGCACCCCCCGCCGCTCCCCGAAGCCACCCAGGCTGATTTGCATACACGAGTGGTGTGTTGCCGACCAATGAGAACGCCGAACGGGCCGTGTGACGTGTGTGTAGGGCGCGAGAGTAAAGCAGACGACAGGCGCAGAGGCTCGTCCCTTCAAGATCGGAGAGTCGGAGGGTGCAGACAGACTGCGACACAACGTCCCCAGTCTTGCCACAGCCAGGTTCCCTGCAACTCCGCTGTCCACTCCGCTGACCAGCGTCCACCCACTGGTTCTTCTTCTTCTCTCCGCTTCTCAGCCAGACGTTCACTTCCACCTCCGCAGGTGAGTTGCTGTTGTTGCCAGAGTCTCACTTGTGTGAGTTTTTTTTTTTTTTTTTTTTTGCCGAACTTTTGGCAAGCGGGAAAGACCTTCATTGGAAAGTTGAGTTTGAATGAAAGAGTTGAGGCGCTGTTTTAAATGATATCTTCTTCTCCACGTCTGATAACAACAGACTCGGAGTTCTTGGTTTAGTATCAAAATGTTGGGTTTTGATCTCTCTCTCTCTCTCTCTCTCTCTCTCTCTCTCTCTCTCTCTCTCTCTCCTGTTGTTCCATCGTGTTAAGGGACTATTTGAATGCCTATTCTAATTCCCCCCCTCTCCCCTCCCCCCCATTTCGTTTTTTTTTTTTTTTCCCTTTTAATCAATGCTGTTTTGTTTTTAACAAATGGCAACAATTTTCTACAATCCTTTATTACGGTCGACTTCGTCAATGAGAGAATTTTGCCTTGTCGTCAGTTTCGATAGGATTATAAGCGATAGTGTTTCCACCTGTTGCAAAGACAAATTTGTTCTTGTATGGAACTGCATCACAACTAGATCCTTACGACACCAAAGCTGCGTAAGGCCACTCTGTCTAACATCGAATATTTCAGTTCTTCATGTTTTTTTTTTGTTGTTGTTTTTTTTTGTTTCTTTACTTTGTGTTTGTGTGTGTGTGTGTATGGGGGGGGGGGGGGGGGGGGGGGGGGGGGTGGGGGAGAGGGGGGGGGGGGGGGGGATTAAAGGAATATATGAAGATGCTAACGCAGAAATGAAACAAAATACATTTTTTGCTTTCTCCCGACTTTTTCTTCTTCGCCGAAACCCCAGTTTGTCTGGAAAGGAATGGAAAGGCAGACAAAAAATGAACAAGTATTCAGAGTAATATCTGTCTGATTTGGCTGATTTACGTGGTTGCTGACAAGGAGATGGGGTGATCGACCGGTCATTTTCCATTCAAAGTCTTAGCGCGTGCCTACGATGTCATTTACTTCATTGCTCTGCCGAGATTCTTTCCTTATGGTTAGACTGGCGTTTGTTCCTGTATCACCTCAGATAGACGTGTTTACCCCTAAGCTTCTCGCTCCGATTATGTCTCTTTCTCTTGTCTGGTTGTCTGTCTGTCTGGTTCTCTCTCTCTCTCTCTCTCTCTCTCTCTCTCTCTCTCTCTCTCTCATCTCTCTCTCTCTCGTTCTCTCTCTAGCAGTTCTCTGGTTTTCTTAGTCTCTCGGACTGACTATCTTTCTGTCTGTCACTACCGCCACCCCTTTCTCCCCTTCCCTCCTCTCTCTCTCTCTCGTTTCTCTCTGTCTGTCTGTCTGTCTGTCTCTCTCTCTCTCTCTCTCTCTGACAAATAATAAAATGGTCTATAAATATCTTATGAAAGATATCTGGAAAAGAAGTGTCAGTTTTGAGAGTAGTTCGCGTATAAATACTGATATAAATGACGTGCTGGAAGTGTAAGAGTGATATAGAGAAGACGTGCCTCAAAAGGAGACGAAAAATGTTTAGGCTGAAAATGAACATTTATTTAAGAGAATAGAGAAATGATTTTGTATCTCTACGTTTACTCAGCTTTAAATGTTTATGAAGTTTCAAAACGAAAGTGTGGAGTGCGGTTCAGAAAGAATGCTGACGAAAAGCATTAGAATCCTGATGTAACGATGAGCAGATGGGTCCGACATTTTTGCCATCTTTGGGGTCAGGTATTGGTAGAGCGTGCGAACATGCAGCATAGAGTCAACACACATAGTAACAGAGAGTTTAATTTACATTGGTATTGTTCTAGTTGCAAAGTGAGACGACTGCAGGCGGAAATCGAAACAAATCTTAAATAAATGTTAGCGAACCGCCCAGAGAAACGTGGAAAAAAACGAGTCACAAGACAAAAAGCACAACGCGTTTCGCCCTCGTAGGTCTTCTTCAGGTGTGACACAGGCAAATAAAATAACGAAAAATTCACTTAACTTTGATCGCTTCTGATCGCTTCAGAAGCTAAGTGAATTTTCGTTGTTTTGTTTGCCTGTGTCTCACCTGAAGAAGACCTAAGAGGTCGAAACGCGTTGTGTTTTGTTTTGTGACTCGTTTGTCCACGTTTCTCTGGGCGGTTCGCTAACATTTATTTAAGATTTGATTACATTGGCATATACTACGTATAACACACACAGTAACAGAGCAGTTTGATTTACATTGGCATACTTGTAATTTAAACAAAAAAAGTTTGACCTGGTGTGTGTCAAATAAAATCATTTGCTGATCGCGGCATATTTACTAGGGTCAGTGTTTTTCTTGAATTTGATTACACAATATAATCAGCACACACATAATTTCAACACTCAAGGACAAATGTTTCTTACTAATATTCGTACGTGCATCAGCAAAGAACACACCAACGTGTGACTGGAATGAAAACAAAAACCATTCATACGATCATCAAACTGACTCTAAAAACTTATTCCACTGATGAGCACAGGTCACTTCGTTTTGTTATATTCATGAAATATACCGTGGAAGCTTCAGAAAGACATTCTCGGTTCAGTATACCAACAATCTTTTTACGTTCGAACATAGGTGTTACAAGTTAATTAAACCTGAGAAGAGTTCATGGAGTTAAGCAGATGCTAGAGTTAAAAACGAGGCACCAGAGTTTGATCATTGGCTTTGACAGATGTACAATAAACATAGTTAAGGCGGGAAGACTAAGACTTTGTCGTGATTGATCATCGTAGTCATACAGGTATGCAGGCATAGGTGAGGATTGTGCGATTCAAGGTTTCCAGGTGGTGTGCCCTTTCCACAGAGGCCAACATGATTTAGAGCAGTGAGTGAATCGAGACGAGATGGTTGGCGATGTATCTTCGAAACCTGCTTCTTGCGAAAGTAAGCCCAGACGGGAAAACTCACGAAACACCGTGTTGCATGCTTGTTTCAGCCCGAAACGCTGTATCGCTACTCTGGGGTCACATAGCCCCCAAGTGTACAAAAAGCTGAACTGTACATACTAAGGTAATTGTCAGAGACAGTTCAGTATCACTTTTACATGTCTGATCATTTGTTAGTTTGCGTTTGCCAATGCAGTGATCGAAGACTTTAGGACTTGAAGCTACTGAACGATTTTTTTTTTTTTTTAATGTATTGGCAGCAGTCTCATTTTGACGAAGATGATCTGCTAACATTTGGCTGCTCTGCAGTATATCGCTACTTTGTTTTCCGCCCCAGCTAAACCTGAACTGTGACAGCTGTTGGTTAGTTGCTTAAATGAACAAGTCTGGATAGATAACGTTATTCTGATGTGTGTTTTCAGGCGTTAGTTAGTTCGATATGGAGTTTGTTTTCAGACATACGAGTTTCGTAGGAGCCCTTTGCTCTGGGCCACCAGAAATAGCCAGGATTTTCCGCTAAAAGTTTCGACTGCGACGTAAAACGAAATGTGTAACCTCCATATGTATAACACGTATATTGCATAAAACTGCCTTGCACCGTAAAATCTCTTCATAGTGTTGCATAAAGTACAGTATTGGGTGTAAATAGACAATCGCCTAATAAACTTGTACATGCTAATGGAGTAGATTCGCCATTTTTGTTTTTTCAAAGTCGCTAGATGACAACACCCGGGATCTTTACTGGACCTGAAACATCTACTTCAGACAAGACTTTAGTTTAATTGCAGAAATGATGATGACAATTTTTCAACCGCTGGTGTTAAATAAACGGGAATGGCTGTCGCTCTCACTACGTCCTACGCTTATATGTTTTTTTGTGTTGTAATCCTTTCCATGAGTTGGCTTTTCCTGTAGGGTTGGTAGCTCTGGGAAGGGTCGTGTGTCGTAGGGCGAAGTAAAAATCAAACTCTTTGACAGACTTGGAACTTTAGTTTTGTTTTCCACCTAGGTAAACGCTTTGATATGCCTCCCTTCCCGACACTACTACAACTGTTATTGCTGCTGCTACACTGTTTCTGTTCATTCTCTTGTTGCTGTTGCTACATACATACACACATGCATACATACAAATCGAAAATGCGCAATCCTGAAAATAAAGAGAAGTATAACAAATCTGTAAACGGATGTTAGTGGACATAATGAAGGAAATTATCAATAGTGGGCATTGGCTGTAAATTGGTTCGTGTGACTTTGCGCAGTTTGTGTGTGTGCATTTGTATCTGAGCGGCAACATTTTTTTTTTACTCCCGTTTGAACACAACGTATTTTCATTCTACCAAAGCCATACTGCGACATTTTGAACGGTACATCCATTTCACACATGCATATAAACGAAGTTTTAAAAATGCGTTTTGTACTGCATTCGATGCACGCCCATATTCATGTTTGGCATATGAATTTAAACATGGCCATGCACGCCTGGCGCTGAAGACGAGCTCAGATAACGTTTTTCGCCCTTTTCCCCACCCCCCAGAATTCTGACCCTCCTGTCCCCCACCCCACCCCCCCCCCCCCCCCCCCCCCCCCCCCCCCCCCCCCCCCGCCCCCGCCCCTTCAGTTCCTCTTCCTTTCTAAGCTGATGTTCAATGTCCCTTCAGTAGTTCTGAAACCTGAACGATCCTCGATAAACTGAATGACTGTATGCGTGAGCGCTGACTGCTAACACAGTACAGCTGGTCAGACTAATCTGCCGAATATGAGGTTCACGGCGACAGATTTTTGATTATCTTTATTCGGATGATTGGTCAAGTTTCCTTGTACGAACAAGATCCTTCAACAAGAAAGAGAGAGAGAGAGAGAGAGAGAGAGAGAGAGAGAGAGAGAGAGAGAGAGGAGAGAGAGAGAGAGAGAGAGAAATGGGGGTGGGATAGCGGTTAGTAGCGCATCGTCCTGAATAACACCGACTGTTACCTCCGGTAGTTACTCGGGTAATGGGACCTCCAAGGGATTAAAGGGATGCGCGACATTCGTGTTGATACCCAAAGAATTAAAGGGATGTGTGATGATGTTCCCAGCGGGAAATCGAACCTCCAAGGAATTTAAAGGGCTACGTGACAGTCGGGTTAATACTCAAAGAATTAAGGGGATACGTGATGATGCTCAGGGGGGGACACCACGGGGTTAAAGGAACGCGTGACACTTCGAGGGATACCAGGAAAATCGAAGATCCATTACACACTCGTTCAAGACGACAGCGACAGCACAGGTTTGTGGTAACAGTGGGAAAGCGCAGGTCCAGGTTAGTACAAACTCCAAATACCAAAAAAAAATGGGTCAGCATCAGGGAAACGCCAAACGTGTGTACCAATCGGCAAACAGTTTTAGAGCGCTCCACCATCGCACGGCCATGCGTGTTTGAATAAACGAGGCAGAGGAGAAAGTACAAAGAATAAACGTAAATAAACCTGACTGATTCGTCTTCTTCCCGCAGTTTTTTCATTCTCTGATCTTGGATGAAAACGCGAGAAAAGCGCTTTTGCGGGGTGAGAAATCAGAAAGGACCCCCCCCCCCCCCTCCCCCCATTTAATCTGGTACTGTTCTTATTATTCTTCCATGGTATATCCTGTCTAGAGTCGTCATTTGGTAGCACGACATTTTTCGCAAAATTCGGACTTTTTTTTTCCAAAAGTGACTGACCAGTATATAAGAAAAAGAAGAGAAAATAAGAAAAAACAAACAAACAAACAAACAAACAAAAACCGAGGGAGGGATCCTCAACTCATGGTTATTTAACTTCAAAGATTGTACCCATGGTAGATGTGTCAGCCGGGTCGTCGTCTTTAAACTGGTCTGTATTATTCCATGAGCTTGACCGGAAGTGGAAGTAAACGTGTGTCTGAGAGAGGAGAGAGAGAGAGAGAGAGAGAGAGAGAGAGAGAGAGAGAGAGAGAGAGAGAGAGATTTTCTGTGCGTAATCAATAGGACGAGTGGTATTTTTTTACCGTTTGTGTCGTGTCACAAATGTGCGAACACGCGTAAAGTAATAGATGAATTCATTTCAATGTCATTAAGATCAGATTCTCTCTCTCTCTCTCTCTCTCTCTCTCTCTCTCTCTCTCTCTCTCTCTCTCTCTCTCACACACACACACACACACACACACACACACACACCCTCCTCACACGGGCACACACGTAGGCATGCACGCACGCACGCACGCACGTATGCATACGCACAGACACGCACATGCACACATACACACAGGCACGCACGCACACACTCGCGTCTCGCTTGCTTGCTTGCAAATTTGTGTGTTGACTAACACTGTTATACGAATCCTGTGGTTGCAAAATAAAAACAAGCAATTCAAAAACAAAGACAGCTAATGAAGAGATGCTGGAAGTGAACATCACATTGAAGTCAATACATGTACGATGCTCACGTGCCATCTGCCCTGTAAAAAAAAATAGAGGGGTACAAGCATTTATGAAGATGAAGCATAACTGGGAGATGAGTCACATCATTGAAGTCAATAGAGATGTACGATGCCACGTGCCATTCTGCCCTGTAAAAAGAGAGGGGTACACAGAGTGGACAAAAGTTTGATCAAGATGAATCACAAACCAATGAGATGTAGTCATATCTAAATACAAACTGTAATGAATGCATGGCAACGGCGGGAACTAGGTATCCAGAAAATGAGTGTTGGTATTCTTCAACCCGTTTGTTGATTTGGTCGCACTTATTGACGTCACAGCATCCCTTTCGAAGAACTTCAAGGAACTTTCTCGATCGCTCGTTTCCTTTGTTGATGATGCGTTGCGAACAACAACAACAACAACAACAACAACAACAAAAGCAAACCTAGCGAGCGCCTAAATCTAGTAATGAGTGACTTCTGCTAGTCTAGCCGGTGTGACAGAGAACAGAGGGAAACTGTTGGACGGAATTGCCAGTAAGAACCACATCACATGAATCCGCAGCTGGTAAACAATAAGAGCTGCGAGTTGATACCAAGCGATATTCCATTTGAATCCGTAACTGGCAAAAAAAAAAAAAAAAAAAAAAAAAAAAAAAAAAAAAAGTTTCGTGGGCAAGAACTCTGCTGGCTTCTACTTCTGTTCCTTCGTTCTATCATTATTTGCTGGCACATACCATGCACACTGTCTTTGAGGATGCTCAGAAGATTTACAGTTAAAATAAATAAATAAATTAATTAAGAAAAAATGACCAGTCCAGAAATTATCAACGTGTCGGTCTTGACCATCTTCAAGACTTAATGAAATGTTGATTCAAGTGAATTCAGTTCAGCTCAGTGGTCATTTTAACGTCTGTTCATCATCGAAGAAATCAGACGAAAACAAAAAGCAACAGAGATCACTGAGAATATCAGACGATGAAATAAAACGTCGATGATTTCTGCTCTGTTGTCGTCGTTTTTCCTATTGTAAATCTTCTGAGCATCCTCAAAGATAGTTTGCATTGTTGAAACAGAAGATCAGCAGATTTTGTTGTTATACCATGCAAGATTTTTTTTTTTTTTTTTTTTTTTTTTTTGTTCTGTGTACAGTGCTCATCTGCGTGACTGTGACGCCATCAAACTGCGTCAGTGTGGTGTCACGTTACGGAGGCAGTCTCGGTGTTTTGTGATGCTATCGAATTGCTTCATTTATATATTGTGACATCATCCAAATGTTCCTTTGTATTACGATAACACGCGACTCAGACGTAGTATTGTGACGACATCCAACACATTCGTTCCATTGAGACGGCATGTGATTGCTTCGCTGTGACGATATCCGGCTGTGTCGTTGTATCGTGACAGCTGACTGGCATCCGACTGACTTCGTCTAAAGGCTTGAGGACTGTGCTGACGGCTTCTGATCCTTCCTGTCCATGCTTCTGACATCCTTGTTTTCTGCTGCCCCTTTAGATGTTCGTAGATATTCCGGTGACTGCTGGGAGCAGAATGATGAAAGGTTGTTGCAGACGTAGCTTGTTATACTTGTTGGTTCCAAGAAACGTGGATCCACGTTCTAGATGCGAGACACACCCCGGTTCCCACTCCCACATTTCCCACCCCCCCCCCCTAGTATTTGAGTGTGTGACAATCGTTGTTATGACCCGAAATTCTGATGAGGTTTTGGCGATATCCTGAAACACGTGTCAAGTGATTTCTGTGTGATTTTTTTTAAAACTGATATGTGTGTGTGTGTGTGAGAGAGAGAGAGAGAGAGAGAGAGAGAGAGAGAGACAGAGAGAGAGAGAAGAAATTTATGATCCCTGACTTAATTTGCATATACATGGATCGTGGATGTGATGGCGTTGTCTATCTAAATCATTAATTCTGTTTCATTCAACAAGCTTTCAGCACACAGGTCACGCAGTGCCAAAGTTCAGCTTCATAAGGTCTCTGATAATGTTTTTTTCTCTGCCCCCCCCCCCCTCTCTCTCTCTCTCTCTCTCTCTCTCTCTCTGTCTGTCTGTCTCTCTCTCTCTCTCTGGAGTGTGTGTGTGTGTGTGTGTGTGTGTGTGTGTGTGTGTGTGTGTGATTGCCTGCATGTTTGTCTCCCTGTTACACAAAAATGCGTATGTGTGTGTGTGTGTGTGCGCGCGCGTGCACACACACACACACACACACACACACACACACACACACACACACACACACACACACACACACACACACACACACATACGTACACGTACACACATACACGCACACACATATGTGCATAAACATACCGGCACTTTTCATGCACGTGTCATGCAAACGTTTGCCACCACGTGTCTAACGCTCATGTGCACACGCAGGATTGTTTTGGGGGACCACTGTCCCGACATGATGCATATTCGTTTTCTCTGCAGGTTTTGGGAAAACCCAGGGAATTTTCGTGTTATTCTTTTACGTTATGAACAGATCATCATCTTTCATCTTGCTCCCTACGGTGATAAATAATCCGACCGTCACCCTGTTCGCTGTCTTCTCTGTACATCTCTAAATAATCTTCCTACTGTCATTTTGCTTGCCATCTTCTTTGTATAGGTTTGTTACTCTCTCTCTCTCTCTCTCTCTCTCTCTCTCTCTCTCTCTCTCTCTCACACACACACACACACACACACACACACACATCAATTGTGTGTCTTTTGTTTGTGCTATGGAGCGGATGCCTACGCATTAAACGTGTGTGTGTGTGTGTGTGTGTGTGTGTGTGTGTACGCGCGCGTGTGTGTGTGTGTGTGTATGTGTGTGTGTGTCTCTCTCTCTCTCTCTCTCTCTCTCTCTCTCTCTCTCTCTCTCTCTCTCTCTCTCTCTTCTTTACAGATAACATGATCCGGATCCGTTTTCTTGAATGTTCCTGTACGTCTTCCTTGGAATAAGGTAACCTATAATGGGATGTGCTGCGCATGTCTGTCTGTGTCTGTCTTCCTGTTCTCGGACAGGGAGTTCCCAGATTCTTCCTGGCCGGATGAGAATGTGTCGTTTAGGTCCCGTTGTTCTGATCCCAGCCCCCCCCCCCCCCCCCCCCCCCTTCCTTGTTAGACTCTGTCCTCACAGGTCTGTGAGACACGTGTGTCTCTGCCTGTTCGTAGATGATCATGGTGGGGCGGGGGCATTATGCACAGTTTCTCAAAAGGAGACAAGACACGCTTCTTTTTCACTCTCTCTCTCTCTCTCTCTCTCTCTCTCTCTCTCTCTCTCTCTCTCTCTCTCCTCTTCGTTGGCGGACATGTGGATTTGCAGATACGAGTTCCAGTTTCACTTTTTTTTTTATTCTTTAAATTGTCAGACACTCGACAAGCGGATAAGGTAAAGATCACAGCGATGAAGGAATTGTTTCAGGGAGACAACCTGAGTGTCCTATCAAAGAAAAAAAAAAGATTTTCTTCACTCCATCCGCACTCTTCCCAGTCTGATTCCCACTTGAACACAAAGAGGAGGGAAGGGGGCGTGGGGCGACAGAGACTGCGAGAAGAACGGTGTAAGAAAGACGGGTATATATATTTTGTGATAGAGAAAACGAGAAAGAACGGTGTATATTGTTCTGTGAGAGATGTATATTGTTGTGATAGAGAAAACGAGAAAGAACGGTATATATTGTTGTGATAGAGAAAACGAGAAAGAACGGTATATATTGTTCTGAGAGAGAAAACGAGAAAGAACGGTATATATTGTTCTGATAGAGAAAACGAGAAAGAACGGTATATATTGTTCTGATAGAGAAAACGAGAAAGAACGGTGTATATTGTTCTGACAGAGAAAACGAGAAAGAACGGTGTATATTGTTGTGATAGAGAAAACGAGAAAGAACGGTGTATATTGTTGTGATAGAGAAAACGAGAAAGAACGGTGTATATATTGTTGTGATAGAGAAAACGAGAAAGAACGGAAAGAACGGTATATATGTTGTGATAGAGAAAAACGAGAAAGAACGGTGTATATATATGTTGTGATAGAGAAAACGAGAAAAGAACGGTGTATATTGTTGATAGATAGAAAAAAACGAGAAAGAACGGTGTATATTGTTGTGATAGAGAGAAAACGAGAAAGAACGGTGTATATTGTTCTGATAGAGAAAACGAGAAAATTGTTCTGATAGAGAAAACGAGAAAGAACGAATATTGTTCTGAAGAGAAAACGACGAGAAAACGAAAGAACGGTATATTGTTCTGATAGAGAAAACGAGAAAGAACGGTATATATTGTTCTGATAGAGAAAACGAGAAAGAACGGTATATATTGTTCTGATAGAGAAAACGAGAAAGAACGGTATATATAGAGAAAACGAGAAAGAACGGTTATATATTGTTCTGATAGAGAAAACGAGAAAGAACGGTATATATTGTTCTGATAGAGAAAACGAGAAAGAACGGTATATATTGTTCTGATAGAGAAAAAGAGAAAACGAGAAAGAACGGTATATATTGTTCTGATAGAGAAAACGAGAAAGAACGGTATATATTTGTTCTGATAGAGAAAACGAGAAAGAACGGTGTATATTGTTGTGATAGAGAAAACGAGAAAGAACGGTGTATATTGTTGTGATATAGAGAAAACGAGAAAGAACGGTGTATATTGTTGTGATAGAGAAAAACGAGAAAGAACGGTGTATATTGTTGTGATAGAGAAAACGAGAAAGAACGGTGAACGGTATATATTGTTGTGATAGAGAAAACGAGAAAGAACGGTATATATTGTTTGTGATAGAGAAAACGAGAAAAACGAAATATGGGAAAGGAAGGAGGGCCAGGACAGAACAAACTGAAAGATCAGCAGAAGGATGAATAAGAAGAAAGAGTAGAGTACACAAACGATCGCGCTAGTCTGTCTGTCTGTCTGTCTGTCTCTCTCTCTCTCTCTCTCTCTCTCTCTCTCTCTCTCTCGCTCGCTCGCTTGCTCGCTCGGACTCGACTTCGTCATAATGAAGAAGAAGGATGAATAAGAAGAAAGAGAGTAGAGTACACAAACGATCATCATCGCTAGTCTCTCTCTCTCTCTCTCTCTCTCTCTCTCTCTCTCTCTCTCTCTCTCGCTCGCTCGCTCGCTCGGACTCGACTTCGTCATACCCGGTCCAGATGGAGAGGACGTGCGGACCCGTTAAGTCCAGATGGAGAGGACGTGCGGACCCGTTAGGTCCAGATGGAGAGGACGTGCGGACCCGTTAAGTCCAGATGGAGAGGACGTGCGGACCCGTTAAGTCCAGATGGAGAGGACGTGCGGACCCGTTGGGTCCAGATGGAGAGGACGTGCGGACCCGTTAGGTGCAGATGGAGAGGACGTGCGGACCCGTTAGGTGCAGATGGAGAGGACGTGCGGACCCGTTAGGTGCAGATGGAGAGAACGTGCGGACCCTTTAGGCGCTGTTGGAGAGGACGTACAGACCCCTTACGTCCAGA
>JADBJO010001169.1:63532-68532 GCA_016801955.1 Conus betulinus
TTCATGCTCATCTCTCGTTTCTTCGTCACATTTCTCAAGTCTATGCCGTCATTGTAAGAAGTTGCACCATGTTTTTTGAATCGTGAAGGAGGAGGGGAGAGGGCCGCGTGGAGGCTTTGATGTCGTGTCTCCTCTTTCTCCATTTTTGCAACTCGCTGTCTGTCATTAACGCCCACCTTTTTTTCCCCTTTCTCTTCTTCTCCTCCTCTTTCTTCTTCTTCGTCATTGTCTTCTTCTTCTTCTTCTTTCTTTTCTTCCTTCTTCTTCTTCTTCTCTTCTCCTCCTCCTCCTCCTCTTCTTCTTCTTCCTCCTTCTTCTTCTTCTTCTCCTCCTCCTCCTCTTTCTTCTTCTTCGTCATTGTCTTCTTCTTCTTCTCTTCTTCTTCTCTTCTTCTTCTTGTCTTCTTCTTCTTCTTCTCTCTCTTTCTTCTTCTTTCTCGCTTGTCTTCTTCTTCTTCTCTATTCTCTTCTTCTTCTTCTCACCTCTTCTCCTTTCTCTTCTTCTCTCTTCCTCCTTCTTCTCTTCTTTCTTCTTCTTCGTCTTTGTCTTCTTCTTCTTCTTCTCTCTTTCTCTTCTTCTTTCTTCTTCTTTCTTCTTCTCTTCTTTCTTCTCTTCTTCTTCTCCTGCTTCTTCTCTTCTCTTCTTCTTCTTCTTTCTTCCCCTTCTTCCTTTCTTTCCTCTTCGTCATCTTCTTTCTTCTCGTCCCCCTTCTTCTCTTCTTCTTCTTCTTCTTCTTCTTCTCTCTTCTTCTTTTTCTTCTTTTTCTTCTTTTCTTCTTTCTTCTCTTTCTCTTCTTCTTCTTCTCTCATTTCTTCTTATTCTTCTTCTTCTTTCCTCCTTCTCTTTCCTCTTCTTCTTCTTCTCTCCTCTTCTTTCTTCTTCTTCCTTCTTCTTTCTTTCTTCTTCTTCTTCTTTCTTCTTCACCTCTTCTTCTTCTTCTCTCTTCTGCTTTTTCTTCTTTTTCTTCTTTCGTCTTCTTCTCCTCTTCTTCTTTTTTCCTCGATTCTCTCTTCTCCTTCTTCTTTTTCTTCTTCTCCTTCTTCCCCTCTTCTCCTCCTTCTTCTTCTTCGTCTTCTTCTTCTTCCTCTGGTTCAAATTCTTCTTCAGGCAAGGTCCTCAAAAGCGTCATTGTCTTTGTCTTTTTCTTCTTCTTCTTCTTCTTTCTCAAGGTCGACCAATGGGCTAAGCGTAGGGTCAGACATCCGCTGAGTCTTGGCCGCGAGGCCCTCTTCTTCAATGTCTCGCCTTTGCTGTTAAAGTTATTTATCCATCAGCTTCAAATAATGCGCAGTGTGGTCTCAAAACGTAGCGAATGTGGTGTAGCGTATATGGACTGGTTCGCGTGCAGTGACGCCTCCTTGATGAAACTGAAACTGAAACTACTACTTCTTGTTCGATCGAGAGAGAGAGAGAGAGAGAGAGATGGAGAGAGAGATATGGAGAGAGAGAGAGAGAGGGAGAGAGATGGAGGGAGAGAGAGAGAGAAAGAGAGAGGAGAGAGAGAGAGAGGGAGAGAGAGAGGACCGTTGTCAAATGGTTACAGCGTTTTGCTGGCGGAGCTGAGGGTCATGAGTTGGAACCAACCGATGAGGGTTGGACTTTTTTTTTTCTATTTGAAAGCCTTCACTGTCCACCTCAAGAATAAACGGGTGTCCGGGTATCTGATTCAGTTCAGTAAAGGCTGAAGGCGGCGAAGGCAGAAGGATTAGCTCCCCTCGCTCCCCCAACCCCCCCCCCCCCCTCCCCCCGTCCACCCCCACCTCCGCCCCCTCTTCCCGTAGATTCGGTGTGAAGCTCTGATAGTTCATTGCCCCTGCGGCCAGTGGGCCAACGGAATTTCTTCTTCTTCTTCTGATTCATCATCATCATCATCATCATCACATCATCATCATCATCATCATCATCACATCAGCAGCAGCAGCACCACTACCACACCACCACCCACCATCACCACTATCCTCTCTCTCTTTCTGTTCTCTCTCTGTCTGTCTGTCTGTCTCTCTGTCTCTCTCTCTCTCTCTCTCTCTCTCTCTCTCTCTCTCTCTCTCTCTCTCTCTCTCTCTCTCTCTTGCCGTCTTTCTTTTCGTCTGTGTATCTGTTTGTCCCTATCTGTCTCCCTGTCTCTCCCTCCGCCTCTCTCTCTCTCTCTCTCTCTCTCTCTCTCTCTCTCTCTCTCTCTCTCTCAGACACACACGCACACACACACACACACACACACACACACACACACACACACACACACACACACACACACACACACACATACACACATACACGCACGCACGAACGCACGCACACACACACACACACACACACACACACACACACACACACACACACACGCGCGCACACACACACACACACACACACACACACACTTATTGCTCCTTTCCTATTTTCATTACTAATGCATGATTTACCCAGTAAAATATCTAAAAATGTCATCTTGATTCAATATGCTGACGATATATGCATATGGATGGAAGTAACCTTAAAAAAGAAAACCCCACTACGTAGCATAAACCATACCAAAAAAGTGTATCAAAAAGAGCTCGACATTATAGCAGAGTACTTGACAAAGAATGGACTAAGTTTATCTGAAGAAAAAACAAAGATTGTTTTATTCAACAGTGGCTCGAATCCCGACAAAATGCCTGTTTTTTCAAAATGAATGGAATAGTTCTTAATTATGCTTCACAGATCAAGTTTTTTGGGCGTTAATCTCACATCGAAAATGTCTTGGAATCAACACATAGATTATTTGCTGACACAAGTAAGGAAAACTTTAAATTTTCTCAAAATTGTGAGTACACAGAGATGGGGACAAGACACGTCCACTCTAATTTATCTATGTAAATGTCTAATAAGATCAAAATTAACATACGCGCAAGAAGTGTTTTTTAGTGCACCAAAAATATCTGTTAAAGAAGCTTCAAAAGTATAGAATGTAAAGCGCTCAAACTTGCAATGGGTCTTCCCACCCATGCATCTTGTCTTCGAACATATAATGAGGCTCAAATTTTACCCTTAGATGATCAGAGGGAAGTGGCTGCCACGAAATTTGTGATAAGAAGCGTTCCAGTTAAAATGATGTGAAAAATGAAATTAAAATTAGATCAGATATCGACTTTCCTACACGTGCAAAAACAATATCCTCTCAGATTACTCTGGCAACGTATACATCTGAGCTTAGGCAAGCCACGGGCATACTGTTGACGAAAAGTCTGTATCTGCAAGGCCGTCTTTCTTCCCTACACCACCCTGGGAACTTCAAAGGGCCCAATTTGATATTGACCACACTGATTTAAAAAAGAAGGACAGTTCAAAATATAGTGGCAAGCAATGCTAAATTTCATATTGAAGAGAAATATCCAAATCATTTAAAAGTATACACAGATGGGTCATTAATTCAAAAAAAATGCGGGCTCTGCTTATTTGATACCTGATTTAAAAGTAGAGAAATGTTTTTCACTGGGGAAAAAATAAATCGGTTTTTACTGCGGAACTTACTGCAATATTAATGGCGTTAAATTATCTTCTAAATTTCCCACGATCTATATTTCAAGTACTTTTTTGTGTTGATTCAAAGTCTGTGCTTCAGGCACTGAAATCATTAAAACTGAAGAATAGATCAGAAATGATAATTGAAATTAGCTGTTTAATTCATGCTCTCTCTATACAAGGCACGGCAATTACTTTTCTGCTGGATACCGTCACACTGTTCATTTATTTATAACGACAAAGTAGACAGAGCTGCGAAACAAGGTGCAAAATGTAGCTCAGAGTCTCTCAGGATGGATTTTCCACTTACGGTTCAAGAACAATATAGTATAGTGGAATCATTTGCTTGGAACCATTTCCAGATTCCTTCAGAAAGTCTCACAAAAAGCTTATTTACACAGATTTTAGTATTGCAAACTTAAAAACACGCTCCCACATTAGCAGGAAGTTATCGTCCCTTATGTATAGGTGGAAAGTCGATGCTTTTACCACAAAATTTAGTAAAAATGCCTCATGTGTTTGTGGACAGAGCATCACAGTTGATCATATTATCTCATGTACCGCTATCAAACAATTTATACCCATACTTTCTACATATACTATTATAAATATTTCGAATCACCAGCTTTAACCTATGAATTCTTTCTTTCTTTATCAAAGAGTCCAATAAGTAAGTACTTATAGTTTCTTACATTTATTTACTCATATTTATGAGGTTACTTTTAAGTGAGTCAATCAACTACTACTAAATTTACATAATATATACGAAAGGACCATCCTTATCCGTCCCCTACCTCTTACTGTACTCTCCCATATCAAAACCATTTGTAGCTTTCTAGCTGTATCACGAGGGTTTTTTTTGACTGTTTTCATTGATGTAGTTTGTTTTTTTTTTTTTTTTTTTCGTCTAATATCACCTAGAGTGGATAGACGTTAAATTTGAAACACACACACACACACACACACACACACACACACACACACACACACACACACACACACACACACACACACGCACGCACGCACACACACACACACACACACACACACACACACACACACACACACACACACACACACACGCACAGAGTGCTCTCTCAGTTCTCCATAACCTCACTCCGACACAGGCCACTCCTCCAGCTTTAGCATGCACAACCACACCCTGAACCATCCCCTCCCAGTGACGGTGTCAAGCAGACCACAGGGAGCCTTCAGTTTCAGGTCATTATAAGCTAAACGGTCAGAGGAGACTCCGGCTGCAGTACGGCCTCATCACGTAGGTGTTGTTCAGTGGTGTTTATTGGGATTTAGTGTATGCAGGACTCGCTTACAAAGCCGCCTACTGACGTCAGCTAGCCTGAGAGAGAGAGAGCATCTTCCAGAGGGTGCCACTACTTTATTCCAACGACAGCCCATGTAAGAAGAACCCCCGACACTGACCGCTTGGACACGTGGATGGTGTTGTAAGGGGATACATCGTCATAATGGACACACAATAC
>JADBJO010001169.1:73532-103532 GCA_016801955.1 Conus betulinus
CACTTTTCTTAATCTAGTTTGATGTACTCAGACTAGAGTTCCACCATGACGCACAAAAATCACACTTCCATCTTGTCCTACATCACCTGGTCCATTCCATTCTTCATTATTTGGGCGCTTGTAGTAGACCTTGTCTCCCATCTGATATACATCATATGAGGATCGTGTCTGTGTTCTCAAAGCTCTTCTCAGTCTCTCTGAACTTTCAGCTTCTGTGAATGCCTTTCTGGCCGCATGCATACCATTGATGTGTTCTCCAACCGTCTTGCTTCTGGTGGTGCCTTCCAGAGCAGGCAATTTGTCATTGACTACAGATGGAAAGTTTGGATTCTCCCCATACACCAGCTGATAGGGACTGAAGCCATGGGTGTTGACCATGCTGTTCTTGGCTGCCAGTGCCCAGCACAGTGCTGTCTCCCAATCCAGATCTTTCCTGTCAGACATGATTTTCAGCAGAATGTTGAAAAGGGTTTGGTTGTGACGTTCCATCAGACCATTGCTCCACGGGCTGTAGGCTGCTGTGGTTTTCACTTCAATGTTGAAGTTTTCACACATGTCATGGAATTCATTATTGCTGAATTCTCTGCCATTGTCACTTATCAGTACTTCTTGTGGGCCATGCACTGCAATCCAGTACTTCTTCATGAAGTTGTGCACTATGACTGATGACTGTTTGCTTCTGATTATTGCAGCAGCACTGAATCTAGTAAACTGGGTCAATCATGTGAAGGTACCAGACATTTTTGCCAAGCTCATGAAGATCAACAGCCACTGCTTGATTGTATTCGTTTGCCAAAGGCATTCCTACTGATGGTTTTGGCGGCATTTTTCTGTGTCGAGCACATACATCACACTCTTCTACTAAGTTTGTCATTTTCTTGAACAAATCTATGTCTTTGACTCCTGCATTCTGCATTAACTTCTTCAGATTCTCTGCTGAAGCATGCCCAAACTGTTTGTGAAGTTTCAGAAGTGATTTTGTTTGTTCTTTTTTCATCTAGATTTTCCAAGGTCAGCAGGATTTCACCATCGTTTTGCATCGCTCCTTTGTTTCGACAATGTCAATGCAATAATGTCCAGTTGAAGTGTAGTTTAGCTCCACAGGTTGTTGAAACATCGTGGCTTTGTCATTGGACATATTCAGAACAGTTCCTGCTTTCTTCAAAGAATCCTTGCTCAGCAAACGTGGAAGTTTCTATATCCACAACTTCTGTTTCAATGTTACACTTTGTCATGCCAATCTGAGCTGGGATTGTCACATTCATGTATGAGTGCACTTGAGCACATCTCCAAACCTGAAAATCTTTGTACTTGCCTTTTTCTTGATGACTTTCTTTTGATCTTCTTCTAGTCTATTCACATTCTCTTCATACCATTCTTGCCACAGACAGTTTTGGTACATGCTGTATCAATAACTGCACAGCCATAAGATTCTGTCATCAGTATCTCATTCTCTGTTCTGTGTTCTTTAGTGAATAATGCCAAGTTGCATTGTTCTTCACATTCTTCATAATATTCAGTGTTAGTGTCTGTCATTCTCACTTCTTTGTGTGGGCATTGTTTGGCCCAGTGAAACACTGACTGGCAAACAGCACACTTTGTTCTCCTTCCATATCTGTCCAGTGGGTTTGAGCCTCTTGGAACTCTGTTCTTTGGCCATGTTCTTGATCACTCGAACTATGTGGATCTGGAAATCTACTTCCTCTGTATCTTGTACTGTTCTTTGTCACAAACGCTTCTTCTTGTTTCACTATGATTTCATCCTCAACTTTGGCTCCTGAATGACCTCCAAAAATTCTCTTCGAAGCAGACTTCATAGAAGAAAATTTTCTATCAGATGCTGCAGTCAACACTAACCGTTTTTCTTTTTCTGTCAAACCTGCATTGTCCAATAGTTTTGAACGCCAGTACTGCATCAGGATACTCCTTCTTGTATTTCTTGCAGATCGTGTATCTTCTTTCATACTCTACAATGTAATCGGCCATTGACATGCTTTGCCCTTTCTTAAATGACTCAAAATCCGAGTATGAAGAATATGCTAGATCAACTTCATCTTGAAGAAAGAGAGCATCAAGAGCAGTCATTAAAACGTTCATACCATCTCTGGTGTTCAGTTCTGCAGCGTCGATCTCCAAAGCTCTCGCTCGAGCTTGTCCCGTTAGCGATAACGTAACCGCTAATGCTTGTTTCTCAGGCTTCATGTCTTGTCACTAGCTTCCAACTTCAAGTTTTTTTCCACATCTCATATACTGTGTCCGGTCCTAGACTCGGCGGTATTTTAAAGTTTTGCGCCATACTTACGCTCTGCTACCATGAAAAGTACTTGACTCTCCGCTCGTTTCCGCTTCTCTCGTTGCCAAGTTATTTCCTTAGTTACAGTTTCATTACTTCCGGTAAGTTCGACAACAATGTTTTCCAAGCACGCACTGTTCCAATACCATCTATCGTTATCACCAATAAAGAAGTCCCGGTAAATACACGTAAACAACTTCTTGCTAGTCTCTGCAACGATGTCTGTGGTGGTGGACTTTCTGGTCCATGTCCTGCGCTGACAGTTTGTCCCCCACATGGCAGAGTGGCTGGGCGGTCGTCAGCTTGCATAAATGCGACTGCAAAGAGAGGAATGCTCCTCGTCAAAGCCTCCACCGTCAGAGCTTTTGGCTGCGGACTTGCTTCTGGTTTTTGTTTACCGTTTTGAAAGTATGTTCCCCGTCTTTTTTTTTTCTTTCTTTCTTTCTTTCTTTTTTTTTTTTTTTTTTTTCTTTTTTTTTTTTTTTCTGGGGGAAGGGAAGAAGGCGGAGGAAGACGGGTGGAGGGGTTTCCTTGATACAAAATTCCAATTGATAGCTCGGATGTGTCGCCATATTTGTGTTGGACCAGTCTCCTCTCTCCGCCTCTATCCCCAACACAGCGGATTTGCTAGCGCGCGGGTGCCTTTATACAGATTAGGCGCGCGGGTGTCTTTATATAAAGCGCGCGGATGCCTTTATATAGATAAAGCGTGCGGGTGTCTTTATATAGATTAAGCGCGGGGGGGGGGGGGGGGGGGGGGGGGGGGGGGGGGGGGTCCTTTATATAGGTTAACCGCGCGGGTGCTTTTATATAGATTAAGCGCGCGGGTGCCTTTATATGGATTAAGCGCGCGGGGGGGTGCCTTTATATAGATTAAGCGCGGGGGTGCCTTTATATAGATTAAGCGCGCGGGTGCCTTTATGTAGATTAACCCCCTCCCCCCCCCCCAAAAAAAAAAAAAAAAAAAATGTACAGGATGATGATGATGATGATGATTTTTCTGTATCTAAGACGGTGCGCTGCTATTATATTGATTAGGATAGTCGTGTACAAAAAGAGCTTTGTTAATTTGAAAAAAAAAAAAAAGAAAGAAAGAAAAGAAAAGAAAGAAATAGCCTTCCAGCTTTGAAGTAATATCGTATTGTGAACCTCGGTAAAAGATGTCTAATCTATGGCGAGCATGCGAGAACCGGGGAGAGACGCATAAAAAATGGGGGGGGGGGGGGGGGGGGGGGGGGGGGGGGGGGGGGGGGGGGGAGGCAAGGGGAGTGGGGGGAGAGAGAGTTAGAGAGAGAGAGAGAGGGGGGGGGCAGGGTGGGGGGGTCTTTAAACAAACGGCGAAACACGCCGTATGCGTGGCGGTATGAAATAACGGCCATTGGCTCCTGTGGACACCGGGCACTCTAAGGAGATGAGGAGACCCGTTAGTGTGACGTGCGTCTTCTTCCCTTCGTGCAGCGACAGGATATAGCCACTCACCCAGTGGTGATCAAATCGGGGGCTGAAGTGATAAAGTTGTCGGGATGGACTATCGGAATTTCTTTCTTTTTGTTTTTTGTTTTTGTATTTTTTTTTCTTTTCTTTCTGCCAAGCCCTCATTGGGAAACCTCTCTCTCTCTCTCTCTCTCTCTCTCTCTCTCTCTCTCTCTCTCTCTTATAACGTTATTGTGATGATGCGCATCTTTTGACAGCGTGTCTGATTGGGGGGAAAAAAAGAAAAAGAAAGTCGATCCTTGTCTTTGTGCAGTTTAATATAACTGGCGTGACGTTTTGAGACTCCGATTTTTGTATATAAGTTGAAGGCTCTTCAGTATAGAATGCGTTTTTACCGAGGATGATAGGTTGTGTCGCTTACTAATGATCCTTTCGATGCATTCCATTTTCGTGGTCTATACGTCAGTGTATTTCATATTCAGTGCATGTATTTTAGAGGAAAAACTTCAAACAAACAGACAGACAAAATGACTAATGAAAAAAATGAAAGGAAAAAAAAAAAAAGGGAAATTCACCGACAGATTTTCCTAGCAGTTGTGTATGAAAACAGCAATTAGCTACGCTGCATTTTACATCGTTCCGTGGTTTCCATGGAAATGAAAATCATAGTCTTCAAGGCAAATTCGACTGAAGTAGAGACTTTTAGAATTTGAAGTTGAACGCGATCGAAAACAAACACTAAGACATTTTGTCAGGCGGCCTTTGGCCCATTCGAAGGGGTTGGAGTGTTTATCCGTATGCTTAAACCATAAGTTAGTTGACATTGAATGCTGTAGTGTAAAATGGTGAAAACCAGTCTTTGTGTTGTGCGAAACGTGGACCTTTCTCTGCGTTTTGTCGACTGTATCACTACTTCTTTTGTGTATGAATGCTTGTGCATGTGTGTGTGTGTGTGTGTGTGTGTGTGTGTGCGCGCGCGCGCGTGTGTGTGTGTGTGTTCAAAGTTGTGAAACCTCAGCTTTGGAATCTGTATGGAAAAACAGTTTGAAAGTCAACATTCAAAGAGAATGTGATGACCAGACATTGGATGGCATAAGCACAGCCCCCAAGATTTTGCGGTAAATTTGTAAGCTTCTTGGGTTGTTGGGACATTTTTCTTTAATAGGCATGCTGTCACGCCGTTTTTTTTTTGTTTTTTTTTTTTTTGTCGGAAGTTTAGCTAAAAATTACAGTTTTCTTTCAGGAGATAATCTGAGGACAGTTTCAACGTTGATTGGACTGAAGAGTTCGTAATTATCAAATCGAATACCATAGCTTTAAACTGATTCAAAATATGACAGTTCTACTAGCTATGCCAGGGTCCGTATGACTGTTGATACGAAATCATTTGTTTACTTTCGCTTTTCCTAATGAATCAAGTCGCTGGGACTGTGCCGCTGAAACGTTTGCACTTCGTTCTGTTCCTTCTGAGTCGAGGGAATTTCGTTGAAATTCGTTTCCGAAGGAAGGTTTCGTCATTCTTTTTGTTCGTCAAAACTGTGCCATTTCCTAGTACAAGGTATAGCTGTTGAACTAGTGAGATACCGACATTCACAGACCCCGATGTTGTGCTAGTGGTTTCTTCACAAAGATTGCAGTCTCCAAAAGTTGTTTTCACCTTGAAGCCAATGCTTTCAACTGTCAGAAACTATTCATATATATATTTTTATATATATATATATATATATATATATATATATATATATATATATATATATATATATATATATACTTAATCGATATCTATCTTTTTTTTCTTCTGCAAGATATATTTTTTCCATGATCGAATTGGCGTCTGGTGTTTAAGTGGAATACGAGAGTTCAAGCTAGTCACCGCTGCCAGTCAATGAGATTGCTAGTACAAACCAGACGAGCAGTCGGGGAGACCGGAGTCCTCAGTCAAAGTCGAATGGACCCAGAGTCTGCGTTACAGATCGCCGTTTTAATCAGTTCAGCACTTTCCTGCGTAATTGTGGTGGACAGACGTACAAACGAACCAAGAGACTCGAGTGAAAAAATTAACCTCTGTGGCGGATGTAATGAACATTCCATCAGAAATATTGACATATTTCACATCTTCTGTAAAATTCCTTGAGGCATTGATAGCTGACTTCCTGATCCGAAAGCAGACAGTTCATACCGGGCTTACGTAAATTCTGAACCAACAGTGTTTTACTCGGTGATTTTATGTTCGTAAAGGATCGAGCCAAAGAAAAAAAAAAAGAAAAAGCTTGCTCGAAATTCGTTGTCACAGAGACCAACTTTCATATGACAAGAGTGCAGATCTATGTGGCGTGGCGAATTACACGCCGGAGTGAAAGACGAACAAACAAACAAACAAACAAAAAACCTGAGGATTGAACCGTTGGTATCTGGAGATCGATTGAGACGCTACAACAGACCGTGATGCGCAGACGGTGTTCATTCCTTGCTGTCACGTTCTGGACGGTTCTTGATTCAAGTGCAGATGGATGACGACGAGCAACAGAAGCGGTTTCATCGTTTTCACCTAATGCCCGGAAAGTGTAAACAACATCGTGTGCTTACCGTGTTATTGCCTTCTCATAGACATCGTATGTACCACCCTTGTCTCCCAGACCTGCTTCTCTTCATCCTTTGATCCGATCAAAAATCAAACAAACAAACAAACAAACAAAAAACACCAACAAAACCCCGAAAATCACTGGGTTCCCAGAAAAAGGTTCCAACCGAACGATTAGAAGTCCACTAATGTATCATGCGTTAGTATATTGTATTGCATATCACTTTCTTTGCTGTGAAGGCTAGTTGTCTCTGCAGGCTGTCCCTCCTGATGTTTGTAAGAAAATGTGATTTTAACTTGAGTGTGGCAGACTTTCTTTTTTTTTTTTTTTTTTTGCCGGTCTTTTGGTGTAAAGAAATCACTGGTATCGAATAAAACTTTGCATTTTAATTCTCTTTCTTTTTTTTGGGTTTTAATAGTGTTTCAGCCCTGATATGGCTTTTGTGTGGTCGGCAGGGCCTAAAGCAACAAGATTTGATTTGATTTGAAAAGAGAGGAGGTTCGATACCACCAAGGACACAGACAAACAGTACAGGACTAGTCCTGTACTCTGTCTGTGTCCTTGGTGGGTAACTAGCCCCCTCTCTTTTCAAATTTTGCTTCATTTTCCGCCGGCAGTCACTCCGTTTTGAAACTTGATTTGATTTGTTTCCCTGAGGAGAGAGAGAGTAGAGAGAGTGCATGCCATGTCCATGGGACGATGTATGTCCCGAATGTGTGTGTGTGTGTGTGTGTGTGTGTGTGTGCGCGCGCGCGCGTGAGTGTGTGTGTGTGTGTGTGTGTGTGTGTGTGTGTGTGTGACTACGTCAAAAACCTCTAGCAAGAGCAATGGAATTCGCAGACGAAGAACAAACTTCCAGATCCATCCGATCATGAAAGAGGCTTTACCATGTCCCAGGGGCGGCCGTCAAGAAGAAAAAAGTCTCGTGCCGTTTGCACACAGGCCACTCCTTTTACACCCATTCTTATCTTTTAAAAGGTGAAGAAGCTTTGTGGTGCACTCCATGTCATGGTACCACTCACAGTGAAACATGTTCTGTTAGAAATGTTGGGACTTGCATGATATGACACGTAACACGATTACAGGAGACTCTACATGAAACCTTGTTCAGAAATGTTCCACCTGATGTGATTATGATTTTTTTTTTTTTTTTTTTTTTTTTTTTTTTTTTTTAAAGAGATCGACATTCTTCAGCTGATCTAAGCTCTTACGACAGAAACGATTTTTAACGAAATCTCCTGTGTGTTTTTAGAAAGTGTATTTCAAAAAGGTTGTGTGGATGAGTTCTCTCTCTCTCTCTCTCTCTCTCTCTCTCTCTCTCTCTCTCTCTCTGCCTGTCTCTCTCTCTCTCTCTCTTTTTTTTTGAATGACTTGACGTCAAAGCAGTGACAGCCCTGATATGGCCCTTTGCGGTCGGCTGGGCTAGAAGCAGCATGATCTCTCTGTTATCGGTGTAGCTTTTTTTTTTTTTTCTCACTGAAATTTTCCATAATAAACAAAACAGTCGTTCTTGAGCTGTGTAACATGCACTAGGGTGTTTGTATGGGGCGGCCCCTGGTGTGGGGAGCCTTCAAAGCTGCCACCTGACAGCTGATTAGCAAAGAAGGACAAGTGGGAAGGGTTGGGGGGGGGGGGGGGGGGGGGGGGGGCCGAGGGTGAAAGGGGGGGGGGGGGGGGACGGATTGACAAGACCTGTCGCTGATCTGTCACTCCATTATTGGAATTGGCTTTCGAGAAAAGAACGTTTTGAAATGTTTTATTTTCTGAACAGTAATACATTTTGTATTCACAGGGCTGTTACAACGGCCCAAGACAGACTTGTCCTTGAACTCCGATAACCCTCTCTCTCTCTCTCTCTCTCTCTCTCTCTCTCTCTCTCTCTCTCTCTCTGTCTGTCCTCTCTCTCCGTGTTTCTGTCCGTCTGCCTCTCTCTCTCTCTCTCTCTCTCTCTCTCTCTCTCTGTCAGTTTCCATCCCTCCTTCCCTCCCTCCCTCCCTCTTTCTGTGTGTGTGTGTGTGTGTGTGTGTGTGTGTGTGTGTGCACCACCAAAATCTCGATTGTTATTGCTGTTTATTAAATGTAACGTTCGAGTGCCATGGCTTAACAACATCAAACGAAATGAACACCTTTGTAGGAAGAGCGAGGACCATGAAGCGCTTTAACTGTTAAAGGTAATGAAATATCCAGGAAATATTTTCTAAAACTCGCACAATATTTCTCTGTTTTGGGGGGAATATAGGAAGACGCATATTTTTCGGCTGTTTAAACATCAAGTCGATTGAATAGTGTTTAAAAACACTTGCATATTCGAGGTCAACCAACCGATAGTTCAAGGCAAAGATCGATCTTTGTGTGACAGAGGGATTCGAACCACTGACCTTCGATTTTGAGGGCCTCAGAATCTGGCGTGTTAACCGGCGAGCCACCAATCTGTCTACAGCTCTTCAACGGGCAAAACGATCAGAACAACAACAAAACCCTGATGAGATAGGCGGTTTTTTTTTTTGTTTTGTTTTGTTTTTGTTGTTGTTGTTGTGTTGTTTTTTCCAGATCGCCCGCCTGCGTGTGGTAATTGTGCATCGTTGGTCTTCCTGCTGCCCTCCTCTATTAGCCCCGTGTTGTCCACATCAGTCTGGACAGTTGGTGAGATGGGATCACCCTGCCCGGCTTTCTTCCCCTCGCCCCTTCTAATTCGGTTAACGTGGGTTCAGGCACTTGCAAGGTTTAGGGAACCCTTCAAGTAAGCGTTGAATTAAAATCGATTCTTGGTGGTACCCCGCCCACCCGAACCTCCCCTTTCCCCTGGCCCCACACTTCGTCTGTCGGCCACACACACACACGCACACGCACATGCACAAAAACACACACGCACACCCGAAACACACGCACACACACACACTGCACAAAAAACATGCGTGGATGCACAAAACGCACACATAAAGCTATACAAACTGACCCCCCCCCCCCCCCCCCCCCCCCCCCCCCACCCCTCCATCTCTTGCGCCCTTGGCGTCCTTTTCAGAGTCTCTTGCGTTTCATACCGACCAACAAAATGCCTGGTGTTGCTGGCGTGAGTCGGGATTCACCCCTTTTTTTTTTTTACAATTCACCCCTTTTCAATTCACCCCGCCAGAGCAAACTGACACGAATGGAGCCAAAATTAATTACTGTGTCATTTTCCTTGTCAACTGCTTTAGTTCGCCGCTTTTTGTTTGTTTGTTTGTTTGTTTGTTTCCACTTTCTGCATGCGTGAATTAAAATGTTTTTGTGATTAATTTTGATCATAGCAAGAGGTGAAGAAAAAAAAAAAAAAGAATCATTGCGTGCCTCGCTAGGTTGTTGTGAAATTTCAAAGTAAACTCAGCTTCTGTTGCCCTGTCTCGTTATTGCGTTAGCAAATTTTCGATGCTCCACTCTGGGAAAGACACACGCTTTAGACGAAAGGTTTGGCTGAATGGTGCGGAGCGAAATGGGTGAAATGACGAAATGAAAAAGGTCGAATCGGGATGTTCCTTTAACGCTCAAGCAGTCTGTGGCCAACACGACAGAACCCCAAACGCGCCTACAGACTTAACGGATGATCCGCGCTGCGCGAAACCCGATGATCTGTAGTGTAAATCAACTCCTTCGTTCAACTTTCGGCGCGTGCCATTCGGATCAGAATTCTGCCCATTCACTCACTGAGGCTCGGAAGTGCACATGTTGTGTTCGAATCTTAAACGGATTTTCTTCTTCTTTTTAATTTTTTTTTTTTAATCACACAAAGTTGATCTGTTACGTTCATTGGATCTGTTCATTTGATCTATTACGGTTACATTGATTTTCAAGAAAGAGACCAAAACCAAGTAGATGAATAAATAAATAAATGAAAAAACAAACAAATCAATCAAAACAAAAAAAAAAAAAAAAAAAAAACAAACAAAAAAACCAGATGATGATCAGTTTTACGTTCCCTCAAGATTAATTTCACGTCAGGTTTGTGCAAATTAAGATTTTTAGACCAGTCTCATTTCCGTTGCCACAGACGGCTTGGGTATGGACGGACGTAGTGTTTTTGCGGGGTTTGCCCCGACTGCCTGGAAATGGCAGCCGCTGTTTGACATTAGGGGCGGCACATCGTAAGGCCGATAGGAGCTCAGCTCGCCGTTATTAGTTCCCATTTGGATGTTATGCAGATGCTGTTCGTGTGCCGGACAGCCAAGCGTGGCAACCCGGCGCGACAAAAAGTCAGGTTATGTTACTCGGACCTCTCAAGGTCGAACAGGCCATCTCTCCGCGAACAGCTTGTGTCTGGCGGCGCGGCAGTTGACGTAATGACGTCTGTTCAGCGCAAAGGTTTCGCAATACAAGACAACCGCTTGACTGTTTTGATCGTCACAGCGCAGTTTCGGAAGTTTTGATTTGGGCGTCCACAATAGTGTTGGTCGTTCTCCCGCCAGTAGCAAATGGCCTTCACATTCGCTACACTTTTATTTCCTCGAATGGGTTTCTGTTCTGTATCTATTTCAGAAAAGTCAGACAACAGAACCAAGCCCTGATGGAATGATGACGTCATTTTTTTTCCCTAGCACGCACGCAAATCCATACGTAAAACAAAATGACGTCAAAATAAATTATGTACTTTGTAACTACAAAACACATCAGAAGAAGAAAAAGAAGAAGAAGATTTTTTTTTTCATGACTCCAAATTTTCACACCTTTCCACACACACACATACACACATACACACACAAAGCAAGATTATATTTTAATGCCTCTCCGCATGCACGAACGAAAGGAAACCCTGTCCCCGTTGTGTTGTCAGCCGTATCTGGTGTTGGAAGACCCGGTTGTTTTGCACCGCCCCCACTGACGTGCACTCTGCGTATCAAGATCCACAGACCATTTACACAGTGTGCGTCAGGCATGAGTCCCATCTGTTCAAACTGAAAAAATAGCGGTCACTTGTGTCTGCTTTTTGAAATTTCAAAGTGCACTGAACCACACACAGATCAAAGTTTGTTCCATCAGCCGACAAAAATCATTCAAGGGGATTTTCCAGTCGGTATACAATCGAAAGAGATTACTTTCTTTCTTGTCACAGAGAAACAAGATGATCTCATGAGCTGAGTATTTCAGCTGAAAATAGATGATGCGCCTGACTTGCGAGGGGAAAATGGGCGACATCGGATGCATAGCCGAAACGTAGATGAAACGCTTCGGCTGAAAAGTGGTGATCTTTCAGAATAGAAATGTCTGGAATATGTCTTATCTTAATGATTTTTAATGATAAATCACCTCCCTCCCTCCCTCCCTCTCTCTCTCTCTCTCTCTCTCTCTCTCTCTCTCTCTCTCTCTCTCATACGTGCACACATTTATGTATATATAATTTTTTGGTGTTTACACGCATGTTTTATTGTTTGAAAGTAATTTTAATTTTCAGTGTCACGTTTGTAACTATAAATATGTATGTCTTAACTTTTAGGGCAGCGGTCACAAATGTAATTTCTCTTGTAACAAGAGATAATAAAGTTTCTGAATCTGAATCTGTCAACTTCCACACCAACACCAGCTCGTTGGTTTCCTGTCTCTTTTTATTTTATATCATGGTTCGATCGAACCAGCCATAACCAAACCACCGACCTACTAAGACATAAACAACAATAATCATAAACATGAGGTATTATATGTTAACACACAGAGAAAAGCATAATCAGTCAAATTAAGCCAAGATTAAAGTGCAGGATTTACAACAAACATCAATACAAAAGGCCTCCCCGTTGCGAACGGTAGGAGGTACAACATATATTTACAATCAATGACATAATCATATCATAAACATAACATAAACCATAGGCGATCCCCGTTGCGAACGGCAGGATCAGCAACATAATTTCATAATTATAACATTAAGGAAGGGGATCCACGTCGCGAACGGTAGGATCAACAACATAATAATTTCATTATTATAACATTAACATTGAGACTCGCCGTTGCGAACGGCAGGAGTTACATACGGTCAAAAGCATGGATCATGATTTCATAGCGAAGAACAGTATTATAAGTGAACATACATTTAAGCACACACACTCAAAAATGGAACTCCCCGTTGCGAACGGCAGGAGCATGAATGAACAATAAATGAAATTAATTAACATCCAATTTTTGAACAACAGTTACACAATTGTATTAAAAAAAAATCATGTGTAGTGTCCACACATATGAACAAAACTCAGAAAGGACACATCTTGCACAATAGCATGCCAACTAAAGCTATATTTCTTTCGCAGCACACACACACCCCACCTCAGGACAGTGTGTGCTACACGCTATGGCTCCACGTGTCACCTGTTAGGCCTACACCCCGGCCCAACAATGGCAGTTGCTTTTCAACCCTGCAATGGACCCACGGGTGTAAATATATTGAACAAGTGAACACTCACAGACTACAGATGCAGCGACCGGATAAACAAAAACTGACTGACCAGTGGCTACTCGTGCACAAAATAGGCAGAAGAACGCACAAGGAACCGAGCAGCATTCAAGTAATTAACCGCCTAATTACTCAGACAAGTAGCCACGTAACCCTTCAGTCGCTCAGATTATGAAACAATCGAACAAACAGTAAAACACTTATTTGTAACAGGTACCAGCCCAGACATACAGAGGAATAATCAAACTAGCCTCACTGGCTGTATCTTAATCATTTGCTCAGGCCGCCGTGCGGTTTCATCACTGTAACTTAACCCTATCCGTCTCGCCAGCAAACAAGGGCGACGTTTACATGCCAGTTTGTCTTGTGTTCGAACACAAGGAACCTGCAGGGCGCGCGTTAAACTTTATCCACTAATCACAATAAAGACAGCAACGTCTGTAATCTATGTTTTTTTGGCATCGATTTGTTGATTACTCACCATAAAATCTGTGACAATACTGAATAACTTTCTCATTTCATTCTTATCAAGCGCCAGCACCTGCTTAGTTACAAAGTTACCTGAATAATTGACTGTGGAAATTCGGTATGTCACATTTCCAGTTGATAAGAAATTGGAGTTCGTACAATCAAAATGTAAGAACACAGAACTTTTAACTTCCATTTACTAAAGTTGTTTCACGAAGAGAGTACCCTATCTGCCCTCACTCCAGGTAAAACGTATAGCCAAACCAAAGGCAAAAACCATATGGACATACCTTTACATTCACGAACACCTGAACCAGCGTCACAGCCTTCACCCCACTCTGCTCAGTGAAGAAATGATCTCAGAGCCAGAACACCGGGAGTATATAGGCCTTCCACCCCCTTTGAACAAGATCTTTCGAGAAAGTCTTTTGTGGCCTGAGTCACAATAGACGACTACAAGCGTCTAAAGTGCCTAAGATCTGGCCTTTGTGGGCTGCTCTTTCAACGAACATTCTATCCCCTAGGGTCCGACCACCAACGGGCCGACCGCCATGGAAGTGGCTGGATCTGTAGAAGTGCAGAGGAGCAGACCCTTCAGACTCTGTACCTAGGGCAAAGTCCAGCATCCCACCTAAAAGATGTTTACCTATTCCAAAATCTCAAGTCCACCTCAGCAAACACAACACCAACCACGGCTCCACGGTCTCCCAGGGCTGTCCCCCCGCCCCCCCCCTCTCAGTCTCCCGGACCAAACCATCCAGACCCACCCATGGTCAAAGGGAGGCTCTCAAGAGCTCCTCAGCAAAGGCGACACCAATTACGATGTGGCTGAAGTCTAATGGCCGTCTCTCCAAAACCAGTCTGCCCAGACCAGCCGTCGGCAGATTGCCTGCTGAATGACCAGCCTCTTAAATGGCATTCCAGCCTTCCAACTAGGTTGCCCCTCACTGCGATTCTATCCCGCGTTTAAGGGGTTAACCACAACAACTCTCTGTCTCAAAGGCTGGGCAGAATCGTACCCTTTACACCCAGGACACTCTGACTGCCTGAAGTCTGTATTGCTGCTTCAGTTATAGGGGTTTGTACAATATTTAGCTCTGTCCCTTATATACCTTACAACGTTTACCCCTGTCCCTGATATACCTTACAATGCTAAGCTCTGTCCCTGATATACCTTACAACGTTTACCCCTGTCCCTGATATACCTTACAGTGCTAAGCTCTGTCCCTGATATACCTTACAACGTTTACCCCTGTTCCTGATATACCTTACAGTGCTAAGCTCTGTCCCTGATATACCTTACAACGTTAACCCTGTCCCTGATATACCTTACAGTGCTAAGCTCTGTCCCTGATATACCTTACAACGTTTAACTCTGTCCCTGATATACCTTACAGTGTTAACTCTGTCTCTGATATACCTTACAACGTTTACCCCTGTCCCTGATATACCTTACAGTGCTAAGCTCTGTCCCTGATATACCTTACAACGTTTACCCCTGTCCCTGATATACCTTACAGTGCTAAGCTCTGTCCCTGATATACCTTACAACGTTTACCCCTGTCCCTGATATACCTTACAAAGTTCAGCTCTGTCCATGATATACCTTACAGCGTTTAACTCTGTCCATGATATACCTTACAACATTTAAGCTCTGTCCCTGATATACCTTACAACATTTAGCTCTGTCCATGATATCTTTTAACACTGTAACATATCAAAAATCACTCGGACATGTTCTCGATCTCATAGATAAATATAGATAGATAGACGTAATCGAAATGGATGAAAGATACCTGTGATAACCGTCATACCATACGATCATCAAGAGGCATATGGTGAAATACCAGGAATGATGACATCCTAAGGAGCCACGGGGTCAGATGAACCGGGACTCGGTCGTCACGCAAACGTTATTCTTGACGTGTTTTACGGCACAGTGACTGGTGCTGAATTCAAAGGATCAGTTACATGACATTTCTAGTTATGACGACTGGAGGCGGGTATTGCGAGGGGCGGGGGGGGGATGGTGGTATGTAGTTTAAAAAAAAAAAAAAAAAAAAAAAAAAACGAGTTTCTCTCTGACTATTGGCTCTTTTGCTTATATCGAAGATGAACTGGATTTCAAATAGACAGAACCTGGGTCATACATAAACTAGGCTGTCTGAATTAAGGTGTGTGTGTGTGTGTGTGTGTGTGTGCGCGTGTGCTGTGTTTATGCCTGTTTGTGCATGTGAAAACACTCGTGTGCACGCAAACGCGCCCCAAGTTTTCTTATGTCACTTCACTCTGTACCAAGGACACGACAATAATCAAAAAGAACACAGGCCAGAACAAAAAGCCCTGTGTCGCCCCAAGCTGTAACAGAAGATTCCAGAAGGAAGGACACACGTGTTGTGCTGTCGTCAAAGCCATTAGATGGCCCGATGTCGAAAGTTGCTTCCACTTCAAAGGAAGGACCCTGGAGGACAAGTCACCTCGTTTAACCCATGTTCTCGATGTGGAAAGACAAGTCCCTTTTAACCGGTGCTCTCGCTGGAGGACAAGTCACCTTTTTAACCAAGACACTGGTCGAGAGAAATTGGAGCGTTCTCCCTCAAAAGTGGCCACCTGACATCTCCCTGACTTCCGGCGTACAGGCAGTGAAGGTGGAAGCGTTAGGGAAACGGATGGATCTGTAGAGGTAAGATCGTTATAGGGATGTATGGAGAAAAAAAAAAAGGGCGTGAAAAAATGGGACCTCACTCATGTATCACTCTACGACAACCTTTACTCTCTCTCTCTCTCACAACCTTTTAAATCTCTCTCTCTCTCTCTCTCCTCTCTCTCTCTCTCTCTCTCTCTCCTCCTCTCTCTGTCTTCTCTCTCCTCTCTCTCTCTCTCTCTCTCTGTCTCGGTCCTTCGTTTTCTCTCTCTCCTCTCTCTCTCTCTTCTCTCTCTCTCCCTCTCCTCTCTCTCTCTCTCTCTCTCTCCTCTCTCTCTCCTCTTCACGTGTCGGACCCTTTACAAGTTCTCATTCAACGCCTTCTTCCTTGCGCTGAACTCTGAAGCGATCAAAGCTAAGTGAATTTTCGCTATTTCATTCGTTTGTGTCTTACATGAAGAAGACCTAAGAGGTCGAAACGTGTTGTGTTTTGTCTTGTGATGACTCGTTTGTCCGCGTTCTCTCTGGGCGATTCGCTAACATTTATTTAAGATTCCTTTACAAATGGTTTCGGCGAGGACATTGATTAAGACGCTTGTACCGATGTTGAAGAAAGTTCTGCCAAAGATCGAAAAAACGAAAACCCCGAAGACATGCACGGACTGAGAACCACTGACTGTGACAACAATGCGACCACTTGCTGTGTATCCTCAAAGACAGGAAAGAGGCGGGGAAGAAGAAGGAGGTTCGTCCTGACCAGGCCTTTTCCCTTAGCCTCTCTCTCTCTCTCTCTCTCTCTCTCTCTCTCTCTCTCCTCTCTCTCTCTCTCTCTCTCTCTCTCCTCTCTCCTCTCTCTCTCTCTCTCTCTCTCTCCTCTCTCTCTCTCTCTCTCTCTCCTCTCTCTCTCTCTCTCTCTCTCTCTCTCTCAAACTCTACAGTGCCTTCTTTATCGTTTGGACTCTTCCTCATCGAAGATCTGAGTTCGGTTTAATGTTGCGTGAATGACTGAGAAACAGCCCTGTTGCCTGTGAAAGGTGGTGTTTTCCCTGCAGAAAGCAGTGACTGAGAAACAGCCCTGTTGCCTGTGAAAGGTGGTGTTTTCCCTGCAGAAAGCAATGACTGAGAAACGGCACTGTTGCCTGTGAAAGGTGGTGTTTTCCCTGCAGAAAGCAATGACTGAGAAACAGCCCTGTTGCCTGTGAAAGGTGGTGTTTTCCCTGCAGAAAGCAGTGACTGAGAAACAGCCCTGTTGCCTGTGAAAGGTGGTGTTTTTTCCCTGCAGAAAGCAGTGACTGAGAAACAGCCCTGTTGCCTGTGAAAGGTGGTGTTTTCCCTGCAGAAAGCAGTGACTGAGAAACAGCCCTGTTGCCTGTGAAAGGTGGTGTTTTCCCTGCAGAAAGCAGTGACTGAGAAACAGCACTGTTGCCTGTGAAAGGTGGTGTTTTCCCTGCAGAAAGCAGTGACTGAGAAACAGCCCTGTTGCCTGTGAAAGGTGGTGTTTTCCCAGCAGAAAGCAATGACTGAGAAACAGCCCTGTTGCCTGTGAAAGGTGGTGTTTTCCCACAGAAAGCAATGACTGATAAACAGCCCTGTTGCCTGTGAAAGGTGGTGTTTTCCCTGCAGAAAGCAATGACTGATAAACAGCACTGTTGCCTGTGAAAGGTGGTGTTTTCCCTGCAGAAAGCAATGACCGAGAACGGCCCTGTTGCCTGTGAAAGGTGGTGTTTTTCCCCCCGCAGAAAGCAGCACTGTTGCCTGTGAAAGGTGGTGTTTTCCCGCAGAAAGCAGCATGACTGATAAACAGCACTGTTCCCTGTGAAAGGTGGGTGTTTTCCCTGCAGAAGCAGCCTGATAAACAGCACTGTTGCCTGTGAAAGCTTGCGTTTAGCTTTGCATAAAACAGGACAGGGTCACACCGAAAACATGCCGTGGAGAGTCCCGGTGATCTTGGAACACAGCTGGGTCCTAGCCATGTATCATAGCTGGAGATCTAGCCGTGTACCATAGCTGGGGCTCTAGCTTTGTATCACAGCTGCGAGTCTAGCCACGCATCATAGCTGCGAGTCTAGCCGTGTATCACAGCTGGGGCTCTAGCTTTGTATCACAGCTGGGAGTCTAGCTTTGCATCATAGCTGCAAGTCTAGCCATGCATCACAGCTGGGAGTCTAGCTTTGTATCACAGCTGGGAGTCTAGCCGTGTATTATCTGGGAGTCTAGCCCATGTATCATAGCTGGGAGTCTAGCCATGTATCACAGCTGCGAGTCTAGCCGTGTATTATAGCTGGGAGTCTAGTCGTGTATTATAGCTCGAGTCTAGCCGTGTATTATAGCTGGGAGTCTAGCCATGTATCATAGCTGGGAGTCTAGCCATGTATCATAGCTGCAAGTCTAGCCATGCATCACACCTGGGAGTCTAGCCATGTATCATAGCTGCAAGTCTAGCCGTGTATCACACCTGGGAGTCTAGCCATGTATCATAGCTGGGAGTCTAGCCATGTATCATAGCTGGGAGTCTAGCCGTGTATTATAGCTGGGAGTCTAGCTTTGTATCACAGCTGGGAGTCTAGCCATGTATCATAGCTGGGAGTCTAGCCATGTATCATATGGCTGGGAGTCTAGCCGTGTATTATAGCTGGGAGTCTAGCTTTGTATCATAGCTGCGAATCTAATCATGTATCATAACTGGGAGTCTAGCCGTGTATTATAGCTGCCAGTTTAGCTTTGTATCATCAGCTGCGAGTCTAGCCGTGTATCACAGCTGGGAGTCTAGCCATGGATCACAGCTGGGAGTCTAGCCATGTATCATAGCCGGGGCTCTAGCTTTGTATCATAGCTGCGAATCTAACCATGCATCATAGCTGAGAGTCTAGCTATGTATTATGTCCTTCGGAGTCTAGCCATGTATCTGGTAGTCTGGCTGTGTATTATAGTTTGGAGTGTAGCCAAGTATTACATGAAGGGGTATATTTATGTAGTTTCATTTGGGGGGGGGGGGGGGGGGGGGGGGGGGGGGGGGGGAGGGGACCAGTCATCAGAAGTAAGGTTTTGTCCTTGGACGGTAGGTGAGAGCCTAAGTACTTACAGTTCAGTTCAGAGAGTCGGGCGCCTAGTCGCACACCGGGTAGAGGGTGTCACAGTGTGTCACACAGCAAGGGGACAAACCATACATCATCCACCACACACACACACACACACACCCACGCACGCACGCACGCACACACACACACCTCTCTCTCTCTCTCTCTCTCTCTCTCTCTCTCTCTCTCTCTCTGCACCATAGCTGCAAATTAAACAATAATGATGAAAAACAATAGAATACGAATCTGGTTGGAGTCCTTTACTCTCGGTTATAGATGAAGCGTGGTGGATGTGTACACTGGACACTTGAGGTGGACCGTGACGGGACAGAAGTTGAGCAAGCGACATCTGATCAGGTGGAAGGTGATTTGGTGACGAGTGGTTTGGCTGGTACCGGTATCAAAACAAACGTCCATTCAACGGATGAACTGAGGCCTCGTTACACAGCAAAACGCAAAGAAGTCTTGACAGGTTCAGCGAAGCAGCTAGTCTGGCATACATGTCAATGTACCTTAACAACAAAATAAGTTTAAAAAAAAACTGAGATGAACCACAAAGACGACGTTTAAATAATCTGGTCTCTGATTCAGTATCGTCTCAAAAATCCGACTAAATCTTCGATACAGTAACCTGGTCTCTGATACAGTATTGTGTTGAAAATCCATTAAATCATCAGTACAATAATCTGGTCTCTGATTCAGTATCGTGTTGAAAACCCACTGAAATGTTGATACAGTAACCTGGTCTCTGCTTCAGCATCGTGTTAAAAAATCTGCTAAATCTTCGATGCAAACAAAGGTAAACGTTGTCAAAAAGGAAATATTTCGCTCAGTGATCATTTCCCCTCCGCGTGTCCCCTGATTGGTGGAGAAAACGGTCAGAATTCTCGCGTCTCACGTGCTATTTGGATAGGTACAAATTTCTCTGTTAGCGCTGTGTAAAGTATTCGGATGTCCTAGCCTGAATGATGTGTAGAATATCCGATGAGTTTGAACAGGACGTGAGGCAAGACTTCTGAAGCGGGTAGACAACATGACGGCAGCGAAAGCTGAGTGCTTCTTGCGTGTTGCGCTGCCTATCGTACGCGGAGAAATCCGAAGTGTTCGTCTTTATAGCTGGTCGTCCTTTTCGCTGTCAGTTCAGAACTGCTTTGGCAATGTTTCAGCGTGCGTGCTAACACGAGGCATCGGTTGCTTGTTCCCGTTTTCACAGTGAGTAGAGCTTTTATGGCACGTCTGCCGGTCTTCAGACCAAGTGTCGGATCAGGTTTTGTCAACCGACGAACACTTTCAGAGGTAGATCCATGTTCCTAGAATGAGACTTCACGTTGTACCGACATTGAACGTACTCACGTACTTGAAGTGGCTCAGTTGAGAGAGAGAGAGAGAGAGAGAGAGAGTGAGAGATGTGAGTGTGTGTGTGTGTGTGTGTGTGTGTGTGTGTGAGAGTGAGAGAGAGAGAGAGAGAGAGAGAGTGTGTGTGTGCAGATGCCTGTGGTGAGTTGTATTTCGCTGCGTTATGTCAGTTGCGGGTTAATCTTTACCAATAACATCACAGAATCTCCTCCAAAGTTGAAGTGTTGACGGCCATCTTTCATATTCCTGCTTAGACAGGTATCGGTCAAAAATGGGGGTCATTGTTCCAGGTACTATCATAGTGACCCTTGCAATTTTTCGATAATTACGATTTTCCACGACGTGGGCACTAACCCTGCCGAAGTGCGCGCGCGCGCGCGCGCGTGTGTGTATGTGAAATCATTATTGTTATTCCGGCATCATCCCAACTATTTCTGACGTATGATGAGATGGGTCCGTTCTTCAATAACAGCTATTCTTATTTCAGTTTTTTTGTTTATTTGTTTTTAGTTTTTTTTTTGCTTTTGTGTATATATACTTCTACATCATAACAGTAAAACTGCCTTGTCGCTGTGAGCGTGATGGGCTCATAAAGCTGTGTACTTTGGCCAGCTAGTGAGTCCGGTGTCGTGTGTTTGTCTGGCCAGGGGAGGCGGACGGCTATTTTCATAGCTCTTCATCCGTTCGCGCCCGCCCCGCGCAGTGATTGGCCGTGTGGACACACGTGACAGGACGCAGTTGGTAGCCATAACTGTCTAGAGCGCAAACTGGAGAACCAGAGGATTTATCAGTGATTGTCGTTTTGCCCTGGTTGTCTGCAAATCACCGTCTGTTAAGAGATGACCAGTCCACTCTTCTTGCCTGTCCGTTTCTCCCTGTCCACTCTTTCCTTCACTTGCCCACTCTTTCATCTAATGTCTGTCTGTCTGTCTCTCTGATTCTCTCTCTCTCTCTCTCTCTCTCTCTCTCTCTCTCTGGGGAATCTGTATTGTCAAGTCTCTGTCAGATATACTATACCAAAGAGATCTTCGGCTAAGGGAGATGTTTGTTATCGAAACAAGCAATGTCTAATTTAAGTTTTAAAAAAAAAATGGTTGTGCTTGCACCAGCCTACAAACGTTTAAGATTAGATAAGGAGTGAACTCTACATAAATTATTATCCGCCAGATTTTACGCATTCCTGTACCCAGAATAGGTCTTTCAATCAGACCTCTCTTTTCACAGTTTTGTGCGTTTTGAAATACACACTCGTCTGACCTTCAGTGCAGAAAAAAAAAAAAAAAAAAAAATCGCAGCGCTTCAAGACGGAGTACAGCAAGTAGCCTTGTGCGTAGTACAGTGGTTATAGCATGAGGAGCTGCTTTCTCACGTGCGCGCGTCTTGTCCGATCGGGGCAAATGACTGTTCAGATGACGGTACATTTCACTGATGGATTGTCGTTCTTTCAGTCTGTTGCAATGTTGTATATATTAAAAAAAAAAAAAAAAGTTTGAAGGTCTAAAAGAAAGGTGACTTGTGAGTGTGCGTGGATCATCATTTGCACGCTCTCTCTCTCTCTCTCTCTCTCATCTCTCTCTCTCTCTCTCTCTCTCTCTCTGAGAATTATTATTAATTGTCAGGTCTCTGAGAGATATACTGATATACTGTGCCAAAAATATCTTCGTCTAAGGTGTGTGTGTGTGTGTGTGTGTGTGTGTGTGTGTGTGTGATCAGAAAAGAAGTTATAGAAAAAAAAAAAAACCGTTCATGCCTACATCAGCGCACAACTTTTTAAGCTTAAATAAGGCATGAGCTCTAGATATGCTGCCGAATTTTACGCATTCCTGTACCCGGAATAGGTCTGTTTAAATCAGTTCTTTTTACCGTCTTGTGTGTTTTGAAATACACACCCGTCTGACCTCTAGTGGAACCCCCCCCCCCCCCCCCCCCCCCCCCCCCCCCAAAAAAAAAAAAAAAAATAATAATAAAATATAAATAAAATAATAAATAAAAAGAAGAAAAAAATGTTAGCGCTTAAAGACGGAGTAATACAGTATTTACAGTATGAGGGGCTGCTTTCTCACGTGCGCGTGTCTTGTCTGATCAGGACAAATGACTGTTCAGATGACGGTATATTTCACCGATGGATTGTAGTTCTTTTAGTCTATTGCAATGTTAGTGTGTAAAAAAAAAAGTTTGAAGGTCTAAAAGAAAGGTGACTTGTGAGTGTGCGTGGATCATCATTTGCACGCTCCCCTCCCCCCCCCCCCCCCCCTCTCTCTCTCTCTCTCTCTCTCTCTCTCTCTCTCTCTCTCTCTCTCTCTCTGTCTGTGAGTTTGTCTATGGGGAGACAAACAGATTTCCTACATATTTATCATCTGTAGTCAGTCCTATTCGTTACTGGTTAAAGTTAACAAGAATGCAGTCACATAGCTTACCCCATAGAGCTTACAAAATGTTAGTAGAGATTGCTGCCAGAGGCAAGACAAATTGGGCTTCGCGGGTAAGATTGAAATTGTATGAATATGGATTTTTGGCTCTGTATGGGAAAGTCAGGGTGTTAAGGACATAGATGCTTTATCCATGAATTTCGTCAGAGATCAATAGATTGTAGATCGCAAATGTGTCATTCACATGTACAGGAAAGTGACAGATAGATACGATATTTATCGTATGTTAAACGCAGTGCATAGCATGCCAGTTTTTAAGATACATCTTAACTAAATTTAGATTAGGTATCACGGAAGTATGTTGTCGTGTTAATCATTATAGAGAACTCAGTGGTGATAATCTACTTTGCCCATTATGGTCACGAGGCTTCTGATAATGAAGTTCATTTTGTATTCTCTTTCCAGGAACTTTGTAATGTTAGGCAAGAGTTGTTCCCAGAGAAATTCTATAGACAAACCATGCCTGTTTGAACTAACGACTTCAAGAAATGAAAAACTTGACAAGCAGTTTGCACTGTATTTGTGCAAAGCATTCAAGATGCGGGAGTTCATTAAAGCCTAGGTTCTTTTTTCATCAGTGAATGCTTGAATTTTGTTTCTGTATACTAGTACTTTCATCAAAAACAAATTATTTGTAAAACGGTATGCAGTATAGTTATTAACGCATCGCAGGTTTGAAAACTGTTAAAATATGATCTTTGTGGTTTTTGTTTTTGATTGATTGTTTCCCCGTCACATTAATATCAGAATATCACATCTATTATTATACCCCCCCCCCCCCCCCCCCCCCCCTGCCTTCCCCCTTCCTGAGGGGCTATGGCCTAACAGAATAAAGATAATGAATCTGAATCTCTTCTCTCTCTCTCTCTCTCTCTCTCTCTCTCCTCTCTCTCTCTCTCTCTCTCTCTCTCTCTCTCTCTCTCTGGAATCATTAATTGCCAGGTCTCTGTGAGATATACTATACCAAATAGATCTCTCGGCTAAGGATGGGTGTGGGTGTGGGGGCATTTGTTGTCAGAAAAGAAACGTTTGGGGGAAAAAAAAAACGTTATGCCTGCATCATCCTACAAACGTTTAAGCTTAGATATGCTGCCAAATTTAAGGTATTCGCATAGCTGGAAAAGGTCTGTTTAAATCAGTCCTGTTGAAAAAAATCTTTTTACTGTGTTGTGTGTTTTCGAAAACACTCCCATCTGACCTTCAGCGCAAAAAAAAACAAAACAAAAAAACAAACAAAAACCCAAAAAACAAAAAAAGAAAAAGAAGGGAAGACAGAAAGAAAGAAAGAAATCGTAGCGCTTGAAGACAGAGTACATTATCAACTAACCTTGTGCGTAATACAGTGTTTCTAACGTGCGTTTTTCTTGCCCGATCATGGAAAAATGACTGTTCAGATGACTGTATATTGTATTGATGGATTCTCGTTCGTAAGTGTAGTTTTTTTTTTTTTTTTTTTTAGTCTATTGCAGTGTTGTATTAGAAAGTTTGATGTCTGAAAGAAAGGGGACTGTTGTGAGTGTGCGTGGACCATTATTTCTACGCTCTGTCTGTCTGTCTGTCTGTCTCTCTCTCTCTCTCTCTCCGTCTCTCCATCTCTCTCTCTCTCTCTCTCTCTCTCTCTCTCTCTCCGTCTCAAGGAGTGTGCATGAACCATTATTCTTACTCGCTGGATCTGTCTCTGTCTGTATCTCTCCCTCCCTCCCTCCCTTTGTTCTCTCTCTCTCTCCGTCTGTGTGTGTGTGTGTGTGTGTGTGTGTGTGTGTGTGTGGTGTGTGTGTGTGTGATTGGGATTCTGCATGAATCATTGTTCTTATTCGCTGTACTCTGTCTGTCTCTCTGCCTCTTTCTTTCTCTCTCTCTCTCTCTCTCTCTCTCTCTCTCTCTCTCTCTCTCTCTCTCTCTCTCTCTCTCCATCCATCGGGCAGAGAGAAAGATTCAAAGACAATATCTCTGGTTCCACCCAACTGAACGAAAATAACAGGCACTTAGAAGATAAAATGCGGAGTAAAAAACAGGTTGAAGTTCTTTTTTTTTCGACAGGGACGAATCAGTTGAGAGAGAGAGAGAGAGAGAGAGAGAGAGAGAGAGAGAGAGAGAGAGAGAGAGAGAGTTTATTTCTGACAAGGCTTTCGCGATGAAAGCTCGATTTTATGAAATGTAACAATCCAAATAGATCTTGAACTTGTTTGAGTGTGTGATGTGTGTGTGTGTGTGTGCGCGCGCGCGCGCGCGCGCGCGCGCGCGTGTGTTCAAATGGTCGGATCGTTTGCTTGCAGGGCTGATGGTTATGAGTTTGAACCCGTGGCGGTGTGGGGATGTTTATGGCTGGCAAATCTCTGTTCTCCCAGCAGTAGATGGGTGCCTGGGTGCCTGAGTCAGATTTGGCAAGACTGAAGGCGCCACCCTCCATCATGCCTGGCCCTAGACACTGTGAACTTCCCACAGTTTACTGTTAAGGTGTGGGAGTAGGTTGTGGGGCTTTAACCTTTACACACACACACACACACACACACACACACACACACACACATACACACACACACGATGTCAAATCTAAGTCAAATGTGTGTGTGTGTGTGTGGTGTGTGTGTGTGTGTGTGTGTGTGTGTGTGCATGCGTGCATGCGCGCGCATCTTAGTGTCTCCCTCCCACAGAGACGCTCTGCTTTTTAAGTGTCCCTGTTTTAGAGATACATTCAATGGTTGGATCTGTGCACTGAGTGAGACTGCCTCCCCCCCCCCCCCCCCCCCCCCCCCCCCCCCCCCCCCACAAAATACTAGTCGTTATTCTAATACCCCCACGTTCCGCTCTTCCCCCCCCCCCCCCCCCCACCCACCCCACCCTTCGCCCTCCGTGTCCCGATTCCTCCGTCTACCCCTCGCCCCATTTATTAATTTTTTTTCCTGCCTTCCCTTCACCCGTTACACCTCCCCCTGTACCCAGTCCCGTCCCTCCTCCCCCTTTTCCCCTTCCCCTTTTCCCTCTCGTCCGCTCCCCCCTCGCCCCAGAGAATTTTAGATTTTCATTCTAACGCTCTCCCAGCTGAACCGTTCCGGGGGACGGTCGGCATAATTTCTTTTTATTCAGTAAAATGCCAATGGCGACGCGTGTTTGACTATCTTGGAACACCAGCTTCGCTCCTCCTTGCCGTATGATCCGATGAAAATGCCACTTGCAGCTCAAAGGAGTTCCGTCATTCGCTCTTGATATATGCCAGCTTCGTTAACGAGTCATCGTGCCAAGTTTGGAGACCAGACGGAAACTGTGGCTTTGTATGATCAACGACAGAACTGGAGATAGCGTACAAACAGATGATCTCTCAATCTCTCTCTCTCTCTCTCTCTCTCTCTCTCTCTCTCTCTCTCCTCTCTCTCTCTCTCTCTCTCTCAATTGGTTAATGGTGCGCGGACGTAGGTGTGTGTGTGCTGTGTCTGTGTGTGTGAGAGAGAGAGAGAGAGAGAGAGAGAGAGAGAGTGAGTGTGAGAGACGAGAGAGAGAGAGAGAGAGAGAGAGAGAGAGAGAGAGAGTGTGTGTGTGTGTGTGTGTGTGAGCGCGCATACGTGCGAATTTGTGTGCGTGTGTATGCACTGTGCGTGTTCAAGGTATGTGTGTTTGTGGGCAAGGGAGAGGGATATTGTCCACGTTTGTGTGTGTATGTAGATTTGGAATATTGTTGACATTCGTACGAGTTCTTTTTCTTTCAACTGCATGTCTTTACTGCTGTCTATTAATCAGATAACTGTAGCCCATTTGCCAACAGGGCTTATTTGTTATGGCAATAAAAATGTGTGTGTGTGCGTGCGTGCGTGCATGTGTGAGTGAGTGTTTGTGTGCGTGTGTGTGTGTGTGTGTGTGTGTGTGTGTGTGGACATTCAAACCATTCATATGCCACAAAAGTGAGGCTGGAACTGAAAATGAACATGAATAAAACTTTACACTGCATAGATTATACTACGTAAGGAAGGGCATCTCTCTGTATGACACATCGACTCGCGCAAAACTAAAAGTCAGTATTGCGAACGCGTATCAATGCCTTTCTTTTTCACAGGAAGAAGGGGGGGGGGGGGCAATGGTAATGAGCTCGAACTGGCGCAACTGTTTGCTCTGAAACGATTTCTTCACGCGGATAGTCGCACCCCAGTGATGTTGTGTCTGCCCTGCATACTTGAATCCGGAGGAACAACGATTGGGTATGATGAAGGTCAACGAGGATGGCTCAGAGCATGTTGCCTCGTGAAGCCTGTACCGGTCTAAAGCGGCTAGACAGCACTGGTAAGATCTGGGCGAGCTAGCAGCGCGTGGGAACGTTAGAATTAACATGAATTTGCATATGCATGTGACAGTCAGGGCGCTCAAAGCATCCCGGGGATTCCTGCTGAAATGCTTCAAGCGAACAGTTCACCACTGCGGTGGTAAAACTGGCATGAACATATTCAAAGTGGAGAAAGTTTTGTTTTCAGAGTATGAAATATATTCAGACTGGGAATAGATTTTTTTTTTTTTTTAGGTATAGAATATTTCAAACGAACAATAACATGGAACCATGTCTTTTAATTCGGATGACCCGATGCGCTCGAGCAGCATCAACCCAGCGTTAGCTTTGGTAACCAATACTGTTTGTTCTGTGTTGTTATGTCCGCCAGACGATTTGCTGTCGTAAACAGCATTCGTTTGGAGTTCTGGGCCTGCTGTTATTTCATCGTGGGAGCAAGAGTTGGCCCTAATTGTTTTGTTATGTGTTAGCTTTGGTGTGTTTGGCATTACATGTGGTCGGTTGAGATGCGATGTGAAGCGGCACGCCGTTTGGGCAATCTTACTGAAGGCAACAACATTCATATCCTATCCTGCCGTCTTGCTTCGAATGGTCCTCACTAGAGAATCAGTTACACCAGAACAGCATTATAACGCCCCCCCCCCCCCCCCCCCCCCCATCCCCCCGCCCTCTCCCCCCCTCTCTCTCTCTCTCTCTCTCTCCTCTCTCTCTCTCTCTCTCTTAAAGATACACTTTCTTCTTTGCATCCAGAATAATGTTGGTTGGTTGGTTGTTTTTTTTTTCCTCCTGAAAGCAGCTGTTATGTTTTCATAAAGGTGTGATGTTGTATATATCTGTGGCAGATTTGAGTCTATATCGTCCCCTTTTTTGTTATTACTATGCTTGTTATTTGATGTTACTAAGCTTTTGGCTTACCTGAATAAAACATTCGTATTCAGATTGTGTCTGACTTTTCTTCGTTTTCTTATAGTTGTGAGTGGCAGCTTTTGAAAAAGGCTATCATTCGATCCTTTTTTATCCTCACTACCTCTTAGCAAGAGAGTGTTCGGTTGTATCGACGCTAACTCGCTTCTCTAACTCGTATCCAACTTGCTCGACCCGTGAACACCAAGGCTGTATATTGAACCTTTCTCTCTTCCTCTCCTCACTTCTCACGTTGACAATCTCTCTCAGACGTCCTCATCGGTCGTTGCTTCTCTCTCTCGCCCCCCCCCCCCCCTCGTTGTGTTTGTGTGTGTGTGTGTGTGTGGTGTGTGTGGTGGGTGTGTTGTGAGCGAGCGAGCGTCAGAATTTAGCTTAAATGGATCCCCCGATAAAATCGCATCCAACGCGGCATTTCTATGTTAGCGGCCGTCGAACCCACACCCACCCAACAATCCGCCGCGGGTGGGGGTCTCCATGTTACCTTAGAATGTGCAAAGCTGTACCCCGTGCAGTACCGGTAACACGCGCTAGACCGCGGTTGTCTTTCTGTCTGTTCATCTCCCGTATCTTTCACATGTCCGAAAGGGATATGCTCATAGTAAATTTTCAGTGTAAAGGCACGCTGACCATGAATGTTTTTCGGGATCTCGTCCGTCGGGGTTTTTTGTTTAGGAGAGGTTTCTTTTTTATTTCCAAAAACAAAAAAGTTCCTTTTTCAACACAATAAACCCGTCAGCGACGAGCAGTTAATAAATTCACCCCCCCCCCGCCCCCCGGCACTTTCCCAACATTCCGTTCTAAGACAATGAGCATATTTACACGCGGAGAGAGGGGAGAGAGGAGGAGAGAGAGAAGATTTTGAGAGAGAGAGGAGCGGAGTCGAGAGACGACGAGAGAGAGAGAGAGAGAAATTGGAACACTAATTAGATTTATGTTCATTTCCACCTAATGAGCAATTTCCGGTGTTCGCATTGCAGCGTGATTTTAAGAACTACTTCATATTTTTGATGATGATGGTGGTAGTGGTGGATTGTGTGTGTGTGTGTGTGTGTGTGGGGGGGGGGGGGGGGGGGGGGGGGGGGGGGGGGGGGGTGGAGGGACGGGAAACAGGAGGATGGGGATGTTCTCGTCCAGCGTTTCAACAAACACATTATATTTTGTTAATGTTGTCGGTTTATTTGTTTGCTTGTTTCCTTTGGGTTTATAGTTCGTTTGTTCTTTTTTTCTGGATCTGGAATTCGTGCTCCTTTAATGGTTGGTATATATGTTCTGTTTTCGTTTGAGCTGGGATGCACATGAATTTGGGGTTACTGCCCTAGGAAAGGTGGTGTTTCCGTGTGTGGCGTTGCGGATGACGGGTGTGTGTGTGAGCTGTGTGTGGTGTGTGTGTGTTTGTGGAGAGATCCGAGACGAGGCGTTGGTGGCCGTTTTGGTTGTGGCTTTATGTTTTGTCGAGTGGGATTTTTAGTGGTGTGGTGGATTGGGTAGGGTTTCGTTTTGGGTTATTGATCGTTGTTCGTCGTTTCTTGCTGTTGAGTTTGGTGATTTCTGTTTGTGGGTGCTGGATGTGTGTGTTTGTGGTGTGGTGTTGCATGTTTTGAGAGGCGTCCATTATGTAGTTGAAACTACGCTGTGATGGTATTTTCATACCATTTAGGATCAAGTGCTTACCATTTGGATGCAGTGCTTACTGTGTGTGTCTTTGTGGATGTGTGTGTGGAATTTCTCCATTTTATAGATCCAAGTTCTTACTATTTATGGATCAAGTCACGAGAGGGTGGGTGGGGGTAGGATCCAGTCCTTATGGGGCTGACCTTTCCAAGCTAACAGCATCCACATGATGCCTGACCATTCTATTGATCCAGTTGTGTACCATTTATGGACTCGTGTGTCTGTACCATTTAGATGGACCCAGTCCCTACCCCGCTTTGTGGATCCAGTCTTACCATTTATGGCTGCCATCCTTAGTTAATTACCATTTATTGGATCCGTCTTACCAAAAGAAACCCTTTAGGACCTCGTCCCTACCATTTATAGATCCAGTCTTACCCTTACTAATTTATGGATCAAGTCCTACCATGTATGGATCCACAGTTCTTACCACTTAT
>JADBJO010001169.1:108532-111032 GCA_016801955.1 Conus betulinus
TATTAATTTCATACTTGATATGCGAGTTTTAGCAGAAAGAATACTGATTTTGTCAGATTCCAAGTCTGTTTTAACGGCTTTACACCTTCAAAATACATCAAATCGTTCTGATCTTGTCAGTGAAATTTTATTTTTAATTCACCAGTTAATAATGCGAGGTTTTAAAATAACATTATATGGGTACCCGGTTACTGTAATCTTCAAGGGAATGAACTGGCTGATACCTGTGCAAAAGAGGCTTCAATGGTCAAATTGATTACAGTTTTATGTGATATTCCTTATTCGGTTCTTGAAGTAAACAGTATTCTGACAAAAGCACTCTGGGACCACAGAAAAAACGCAGTACCTTGAAGCTGCCATTCAGAAGAACAGATGGGATCTTTCTGCCGCCAGCAGTCATGGTATAAGTCCGCCAGGTTCTATTCCGAATCGAAAGTTATTACACAGAATACGGGTGAATGGTTGGCTAGGCAGGTTTTGAAAACCATCTCCTTTGTGTGTCTGTGGTCAAAAACTTGATGTATCTAATTTTTTTACTTGAATGTTCCATGACAAAAGCGTATTTTCAATGACTTGGATGATAAGGCCATGAAATTAGCTCTGGGAGTCCTAGTTTCATACAAACACTTATAGATGTTATAAAGAAACAAATATATTACGACTAATGAGAAGCAAATACTGGATGTATCCACATGTTGTCAGAAATCTTTCTGTTGGATGTTCAGTTACTGAAGAAGTACTGACGGATTCCAGCAAAGATTTCCCCAAAAGGTCTCAAAACTGTCATATATTCAACCAGTTAGAAATCATACATCTGACTTTATAGCACGTTGTAACATTAATATACCAGAATTGCCTGCGGTACCTCTAATGTCTCCTTGGGAATATGAAAATGCTTCTTGTGACCACAAATACACTATGTTAAAGAAAAGTAATAAAAGAAAATATTTGAACAACTTAAGTTCGTGAGTATGTAGAAAACCGCTACCCAAGTCATTTGAAAGTGTTCACAGATGGTCCACCATGGAATCCTCTGACTGGCTCTGGCTTTGTAACACCTGCTTTGAAGTCCAGAAATCATATTATTTAGGGAAGGGGTTTTCAATGTTGACCTCAGAATTATATGCAATACTGAAGGCTTTGACTTGCATATGTGATGCATCAGTTGCTTTTCTTTATAAAAGTTTACTGTGTATTGATTCTAAATCAGGTTAACAATCATTCGAGTGTTGGGACTGCGAAGTCAGAAAAGATTTTTTTTTTTTCTTTTGTGTTTGTTTTGTCTTATTTTGTTTTGCTTTGTTTGTAAATAAAACGTTTTCTACATTGTTTAATATCTCAAGGCATAGGGATTGATTTTTGTTAGGCTCCATCTCACTGTGGTATAATGTGGAATGCAGTAAACAGCCTGGCAAAACGGAGCGAATGGCCACGTTGAAAATCCATTGAAAAATATCTTAGATTTGTCCTCTTGTCAATTAGTTCAAATTATAGACAAATACTTACACACACACACACACACACACACACACACACACACACACACACACACACACACACACACAAATGTGTAGTCGGAAAAATGTCTGCTTTACCATCGTGCTCAAAGCACACCATTCGGATTGATTCAAAAGTCAAGGCTGAATACTTAAAACACTAAACATTCTCCTGGTAAACTTGTGTCTGCAGAGAAAACGTTTTTGTGCATTACCATTCGTTTGAATGCCCCAGTGTTGATCTTGCTTTATCAGGAGAAAAGTATTGTAATGGATTATTTTGATATTGTCAGTACTGTTCTATATGGTTCACATGTTGTCGAAATTGCCATAGCTATTTCCCAGTCACAGGTTGCAAAATGTTTATGAAGATCAACGAGCACCTATGTTCCTGTAGGGTTTTTCAGTTATGTAAATAGGCATGTAAGACGGGAATCGAAAGTACTGAAATGGGTGATAAGCTGCGCGCGATGGGGTTTTTGTTCCAATCATAATTTTTATGTTTAATATCACCCATCACGCGATGAAAAGACAAACTAAAACCACTGAACCGAACTGAAGAGGCAGCGAGGGACTTCATGGACACACACACAGAGCTCTGGGCAAACTGACCGCTATAATCGCAAGTCTCTCTCTCCCACCCCTCCCCCACGCGCATTTCTTACCTACCCATCTCTGTCTGTCTGTCTCTCTCTCTCTAACACAGACCCGCCTTACCCACATATTTGTGTGTGCGCTCTATCATCATCATTTGCACACTCCCAAAAACTGAATAGAAGGTTTAATTCATTTTTTTTTTTTTACCCCTTTGAATGGCAGTTTTTGGGAGATAAACATGGAATTACGCCCAGATACGAGCGAAGAGACACAGACACTGTCCTTGGCGGCCTTCCAGAAATTGCACCGTTGCTCGAGGGCCGGATGTTTCTTGCAGTACCATGTCATGCCCCTTAAAAATAGGGTAACATTTATGAGCGCATGAAAATGCTCATCCCCCCCCCCCC
>JADBJO010001169.1:126032-136032 GCA_016801955.1 Conus betulinus
TATTTAGCAAGAGCAATAATGGTTGTATCATTACGTGTTGACAAGAGATTTATTACGCCACCTACTGTAGGCTCAATATGAGTCATTTTGAAAAATGAAAATTTTCGGCGAATATCTGAGAAGAAGAAGCAACACTGGAAAAGAAAGTGCACTTCATCTTCATTACTGTGACCGCACATTGGGCAGTCAGCACTTCGTTCACTGGTCATAAACCAGTGTTTTGCGGCACCTAGACCATGCACTCTTAATCTAAACTTTACCAGATCTTCTCTCATCTTTTTATTTGTTATTAAGGACAGATACCTCTCAGCTTCAAACGTGATTTTAAAGGAATGATACCATTCATATTTACCATTATTTTCAATTTCGGAGTGCCAGTTTTGTTTGTAGCATGAAACAAGTCTTCCTTAAATTCTGATATAAACCCCTTCTCGAAGCCAACACCCTGACACAACCATACTATCCCAAAGCCATTTCTGTCAGAGTGTTCCTAACTTTTGATGCCCAGTTGTGTTTGCCTGCTTCTGACTGTATTAACATCATATCATAGGCTTGCCTACATATCCTATTAATTGGTAATCTTACCACTCGCAACCAGTATTTAACACATTTTACTGCTGTTCGAATATACAATGGATATCTTCCTGTTTCTCCGTAAATCATTTTGTTTGAAGAGTGCAATGGTACACCCAGGAATCGTTTAATGGCAAAAGTATGTACTTTTTCTATTAACCCTGTATCTTCTAACCCCCAAACTTCTGCTGCGTAAGTCAATATAGGCTCGATCTGGGTATCAAAAAGCTTCCAGAATAGAGAAGGATCAATTGTATGTAGTTTCCTTAGTGATTTTTGAATTTCAATAACACCCATCTTACCTTTTCTGCTCATGTCTGAAAGGCAGCACTCAAACTTAATTTTGTTGTAAATATGAAGCCCAAGTATTTGTATGTGTTTGTTGATTTAATTCTTCATTTCCATATTTCCATTTTTCTCTTATTCCAAGATAACCACCTTACGGAAAACCATAACATTAGTCTTATCTAGATTTACTTCTAGGCATAATCTGTCAGCTTTCTTTTTTTAGATTGTTCAGCTGATTCTGTAGACCTATGGCAGTATCTGATAGCAAAATCACATCATCTGCAAAGAGCAAAAGAAATACCTCTGCAGATCCTGCTACCATCTGGACTCCATGCTTCCCTTTCCTGATCAAATTTACGGCTAATTCATTGACAAAAAAGGAAAAATAATTGGGCTAAGTACACATCCTGTTTTACTCCCCGCGGACAATCAAAAAAATCAGAATAAGAAGAATGCTTATCTCTGACACATGCAATGACTGAGTCATAGACTCCTCGAAGTGCTTTTATACAATTTTCCATCAATCCCACTTCTCCTTAACACATGCCATAAGACATTTCTGTCAACAGAATCAAACGCTTTTCTGAAATCGACGAAAGCTACATACAGCTTAGAATTTCTTGCCAAATATTTTTCAACAACAGAGTATAAAGTGAAGATGTGATCAATTGTACTATATCCTGCTCTAAACCCCTCCTTGTTCCTCTGCTAATTTTCCTTCATTATCTGCCCATCTTGAGAGTCGCTTATTCAGAATAGATGTGTACACTTTGCTCACGACACTTATTAATGCTACACCACGATAATTATCGGGTAGATTTGCATCCCCTTTTTTGTAGATTGGAATAATAATGGATTTACACCATTCTTTTGGGGAAAATGCCTTGTTCGAATATCTTGTTGAAAAGTTCTACGAGAAATTCAATTACTGTTTCGTTGGCATGTTTAAGCATTTCAGCAAGTATCATATCAGTACCAGAACTTTTACCGGTTTTAAGTTTATTAATACTAGATACAACTTCTTCTTCAGAAATAGGATCGTTAAAAAGACTCATCATCTGATTCGTCCATTGGTTCGTCAGCTAAGATTTCCTCTTGAGCCAGCCCAGGTGTCATCATGTTGTTAAATCCTGTGGAAATGTTCATACCACTGGTCCATGGAGATGTCACTGTGCATTACATTTTTTCTGTTCACAGTTCTAATAATTTTCCAGAATGCCCTAGGGTCGCTGGTTGACTGTTTAGTTTAATTATCCTTCCATCGTCAAATTCTTTTTTCTTAATAAATAGGAGTTCTTTGTATTGTCTCCTTTCATCCACATACCTATCTCTATGCTGCATATCACTCTTTTTTGATCTCTGGAATAGTGTTAGGTAACGTCTGACGATTCGTTTCTTTTGAGCGCATTGTTTATCATACCATTCATTTATGCATTTCTTCTTATTGCCCACAGTTCGAGTCATGGAGGCAGCAGCGCCACACAAAGCTTTAACAAATATATCTAGGGAAGTGTTGATGTCAATTGAAAGTGCTTGAGCAGCTTCATGGATATGGCAATTAAAACACATGCGAATTCAATTCATGTCTGTACTTTTGCAAATAATCTTCAGACCACACAATACAATTCTCCTCGTTATCTACTATTCTAAACTTGTTTATACAATCAAAACCAGATTTCCAACTGAACTCGACTGGCAAATGCCAAGAATCAACACGGTTTCCAATATGTAAATGACAGTTACTTGCAAACAGCCCTTTAGTGATTATAAAATAATCAATCACACTATTACCATGTGGTGAAATATAAGTAAACTGACCATCAAGATCGCCAGCACAAGCACCGTTCACAATAATGCAATCCAACAAGAAACACAAATTCAACAATGACTCACCAAAGTTATTGACAAACATATCTTTTGACTGCCGGTTATAATCATCAACATCATCACCATCAACATCATCCATAGGGGAATAAATACGTGCTTCATTCCAGTTGGGTTGCTTCCATCCTGTCCTTGCATTTAGATCCCCACAGATCACAAGATGAAATTCCCCATCATTTACAATGTTAGAATAGATTCTTCAAGTAAAACAATCCCATCTTTCTGCATTTTATTGCTATACAAAGGACTGTTCTCCGGAGCAACGTATGTTGCAATTATCAGCACATCCTTATCAACTTGAAAAACACACTTATCTAATTTTACAACTACAGTATTGTCACAATCAATCTTCATGTGTGTTACGTAGCGTCGGTAGCATTCGCGGACTAAAAACAGCAACCCACCAGAATTTCTTCCTTGTTTTGATAACTTTTTTGCAGGCACATAGTATTTCACAAAGTTAGTAAAAATTCCGGAATAGTCAAAAGAGTTATCCACAAAAGTTTCTGTCAAGCAGACAAAATCAAACAGTTCAATGTATTAATGAAAGAGATGTCGGTCAGTTTCGTGTATAAGTTTTTCTACATTGTAAGTCAGGAATCTCAAATCACATGGATGGCCGAGCCTGTCCTATTGTTTTTTAACGTTTCTGTCTGACCGACGGGGAAGGGGGTACCTGCCTGGGTTCTTGTTCACAGGCGTGATGTCCGAGGTGTTTCCTGGCCTTGGTTGCGTGCGATGAAAAAAAAACCCGCACGCCCGACTGCCGTGACCCGCTGCCATCACGACTTGCACGTGATGACCTTGGGCTGCCGGCCTGCCGAGATGAAGACGGACGAGAAGGGGAATCCCCTGCGTTGGCTGTGTCGCACGGTACACTGTCACCTCCGACCTGTTTGTTTACAGTGTCACGCAGGGGTGTAGCCGCAACTGGTGTCCGTGTTGCGTCAGGATCCACCACCTCAGCATAACTTCTTGGGTCAGGTCGTCTTGGCTCCACAACTAACCGCCCCTTTCTAAAGAATGCCACCTTACCCTCCTTCTTGGCATCAGCGACTAAACTGGCTTGCTGGTGGGTGAGGTCATTGGCCACGGTTACACCCTTGTCCTTCAGTTTAGCACGGAAGTCCTTGTTTGTCATTGTCATAACTGACATTTTGTCCTTCCACCTGCTGAATTTGACTATCACAGGTCGGGGGCCGCCACTTCTGCTCTGGCCTACACGATGGGCCCGAGCGATGTCATGTGTTGTCCATGTCCTGTCCGGAGAGAGAGAGAGAGAGAGAGAGAGAGAGAGAGAGAGAGAGAATTTCCCCCGGAAAGAATGCAGACGTAGAAGAGAGACAGAGAGAGACAGACAGACAAACAGATACAGACAAACAGAGACAGAGATATGGAGAGAAAGAATTAATTTCCTTGAAAAGAATGTGGAAGTGAGTGAGAGAGAGGGGAGGGAGGGAGAATTCCTTCGGAAAGAATACAGACATAGAAGAGAGAGGGGGTGGGGAGAGAGAGAGAGAGAGAGAGATTCCCTTGAAAAGAATATAGACGTGTGTGTGTGGGGGGAGAGAGAGAGAGAGAGAGACAGAGATTTCCCTTGGAAAGAATGTAGACGTAAGAGAGAGAGAGAGAGAGAGAGAGAGAGAGAGAGTTCCCTTGAAAAGAATACAGATGTAGACGAGAGAATTCATAAGATGGCGAAACTGCAACGCAGCGGTATATTATGGAGGGGGGAAAAAACAACAAAAAAAAAAAAAACACGTATCCGATGATGCCCCAACCACTCTCCAGTATATCTGCTGGTCTGGTGTTATGAAGTTCCACAGTCCGGATTGGCCTTTGGAACATATGACGCCATTTGGGGGCACTTTGCCAGGGAAGATATGACGTAAATCTCCACATTACGCACGTCTATGTGCAATAACGCCGGGTTAGGCCGACTCCAGCTCTCTTCCAAGACAGCTTCAAACTCCAGAAACTGGCTGACATTGCGCGAGACGGATTTTCTGTCCGCATTGGCTCTTAACTCTCGTCCAGTATAGGTAAATGATGTACTGGGTTCATTTTGCGGTCATCACCTAGCGAGAAAGAGAGAGGTTTCCTGCCACTCTGCGCCGAGTTTATGCCGCCATAATGACTGGGTCTCTCATCCAATAACCGTGAAGGTTCTAGGCGCACAGGGTGACATTGAATTGAATTGAATTTGATCTGCCTGCTGTATAATAAAGATGCTTTCTGGTCTACGGCCGAAGCCGTTACTCAGCCAAGATTTCTCGGATATCAGCCGAACTCACTCTCTCTCTCTCTCTCTCTCTCTCTCTCTCTCTCATTTTCCGAGTAAAGTTCTGTTCTTTTTTTTAAGCCTTGTTGACCCATCTCTACCTTCTATGGTTGTGTAGTTTTTTTTCGTGCTCGCGCTCCCTACGTGAACCCTCTCGGTTTTTTTTTTTTTTTTTTTTTAATTTATTTTTTTGGCCAGTTTTTCATCTTCTATTAGTCCAGTTTTTCATCTCGTTTGGTTTGCCCAGCTGACTTTTTTTTTGTTTGTTTCTTGTTTTTTTTTTTTTTTTTTTTTTTTTGTTAGCGTAGTTATAACTTTTTTCTTCTCCCGGTTTTTGTCTTCCCCCCCCCCCCCCCCCCCCCCCCCCCCCCCCTTTTTGAGTTCCTTTCCTTTGTCCAGTTTCACTTTTTTTCTTTTTTTTTTTTTGTTATCCCAGTGTTGTCTCTTTCGTTGACCTTGTTTCCCACGTGTTTCACCCACGTTTGCCTCTTCCGTTAACCCAGTTTTTCACCTGAACGAGCCCAGTCTCACCTCCTGGTAGCCCAGTCTCACCTCTTGTTAGCCCAGTCTCGCTCTTGTTAGCCCAGTCTCGCCTCTTGTTAGCCCAGTCTCAACTCTTGTTAGCCCTGTTCACCTCCTGGTTGCCCAGTCTCACCTCTTGTGAGCCTTGTTAGCCCAGTCTCGCCTCTTGTTAGCCCAGTCTCGCCTCTTGTTAGCCCAGTTCACCTCTTGTTAGCCCTGTTCACCTCCTGGTAGCCCAGTCTCGCCTCTTCGCCCAGTCTCACCTCTTGTTACTCCAGTCTCTCCTCTTGTTAGCCCAGTTCACCTCTTGTTAGCCCAGTCTCACCTCTTGTTAGCTCAGTTCCCTCACCTTTGTTTAGCTCAGTTCACCTCTTGTTAGCCCAGTTCACCTCTTGTTAGCCCAGTCTCACCTCTTGTTAGCTCAGTTCACCTCTTGCTAGCCCAGTTCACCTCTTGTTAGCCCAGTCTCACCTCTTGTTAGCTCAGTTCACCTCTTGTTAGCTCAGTTCACCTCTTGTTAGCCCAGTCTCACCTCTTGTTAGCCCAGTCTCACCTCTTGTTAGCCCAGTTCACCTCTTGTTAGCCCAGTCTCACCTCTTGTTAGCTCAGTCCTCACCTCTTGTTAACTCAGTTCACCTCTTGTTAGCCCAGTCTCACCTCTCTTGTTAGCCCAGTCTCACCTCTTGTTAGCCCAGTTCACCTCTTGTTAGCCCAGTCTCATCTCTTGTTAGCCCAGTCTCACCTCTTGTTAGCCCAGTCTCACCTCTTGTTAGCTCAGTTCACCTCACCTCTTGTTAGCTCAGTTCACCTCTTGTTAGCTCAGTTCACCTCTTGTTAGCCCAGTCTCACCTCTTGTTAGCCCAGTCTCATCTCTTGTTAGCCCAGTCTCACCTCTTGTTAGCCCAGTCTCACCTCTTGTTAGCCCAGTCTCACGTCTTGTTAGCCCAGTCTCACCTCTTGTTAGCTTAGTTCACCCTCTTGTTAGCCCAGTTCACCTCTTGTTAGCCCAGTCTCACCTTTTGTTAGCCCAGTTCACCTCTTTGTTAGCCCAGTCTCATCTCTTGTTAGCCCAGTCTCACCTCTTGTTAGCCCAGTCTCACGTCTTGTTAGCCCAGTCTCACCTCTTGTTAGCTCAGTTCACCTCTTGTTAGCCCAGTTCACCTGTTTAGCCCAGTCTCACCTCTTGTTAGCCCACCTCTTGTTAGCCCAGTCTCACCTTTTGTTAGCCCAGTTCACCTCTTGTTAGCCCAGTTCACCTTTTTTGTTAGCCCAGTTCACCTCTTGTTAGCCCAGTCTCATCTCTTGCTAGCCCAGTTCACCTCTTGTTAGCCCAGTCTCGCGTCGTGTTATCCCAGTTCACTTTTTCCTTACAGTCCTTTTTTTTTGTTTTGTTTTTTTTTGTTTTTGTTTTTTTTTGTTTTTTTGTTCCCCAGTGCACCTTTCGTTAGCTCAGCTCATCCTTTGTTAGCGCAGTTCTCATCCTTTGTTAGCCCACTTCTCATCCTATGTGAGCCCAGTTCGCATCCTTTGTTTGCGCAGTTCTCACCGGGTTTCTTGTAAGACACATTTCCTACCTCCTGTAATCAGTCTAACTTCGCTACTAATTGTGAGCGCTTGGCTATGCCATTTTCAGCTACAACTACAGTATATATAATTTAGTCCCTTGCGGATTCATTCCAAGAACTGGCCCTCAGCACTTGGGTCTTAAGAGGTTATCTTTTTATATTTTCTACTTTTCACTAGAAAATGTAGCTTGTTTTGCTCTTTCATGATTTTCTTTTGCTTCTTAGGTGGCACCTTTGGTTGGGTTTTTTTTTTTTTAAAACTCAACAAGCTATGGTATTGGACACCAGCCTTTTTCTGGGATAGCATTCTTCTTAAAACCGAAAAGGCCGAGTTAAGTTATCATCTTCCGCGGTCACTGAGGAGAAACAATCAGGTTTCGAAATACCGGTATATGACCAGGAGTTGTATGTTAGTGAGTTTTCCTCTCCATTGGAGAGTGTCTTCTCCTTGGAGACTATAAGCTTGCTGAAGACTCATTTGAGAAATGTTTATTATTCCTCGTTGATCCTCTCAAGCACATACTGTTAGTTAGGCAGAATTAACTGTCACTGCAGATATGAATGCTTATCTCCCCCTACTTTTTCACTCTAAGACATAAGAGCAAGTTTTTTTTTATAATTGAATATTTCTTGCAGTCTTTGCAACACCAAGCTGCTCTGTAAGTTGCTGGAATGGTGCGCGGTTACTTATCCTTGGAATTTATTAGTCAGTCATATATGTATATATATATATATATATATATATATCTAAAAGAGTAAAGGAATAAAGTGACAAAAATAATGACAGCAGGTCATGACCTGGTTTTTACCGCATATATAGATAAATGAATAGAGTACATAAATAGATGATAAAGTAGACAAAATAATGACGGTAGAAGGTCGTCTGGGAGTCGTCACCTGGATGCGAACTGCTTCTCCACCCCCTTCCCCGCATTCCACCCATCCTCCCTCAAAAGGGAAAGAGCCCAAGCGCTTGTGTGATGGAAGGCTGCTTCTCTAAAGACAGTCTGCATCAGATGCTTCTCCTTGCGTTTCTTCGTACAAAAAAAAAAAAAAAAAAAAGATCAACTAACTCCGTTTGTACTGAGTTGTATTCAGAGCATCAACTACTGTAGTATTTTAGAATTGAAGTACAAAAGTACATGTCACTGAGCCACTTTTCTCTCCATACTTCCATCTCTCTCTCTCTCTCTCTCTCTCTCTCTCTCTCTCTCTCTCAAATGAAAAACCATTGAGGACCGTTTGATTTTGTGTTGCTCTTAGGTTAAAAAGTAATGGATATTCATATTGATGATGTAAGATGCGTGCGTGTGTGTGTGTGTGTGTGTGTGTGTGTGTGTTCGTTCGTTCTTTAATTTAATGTCTGTCCACTTTACAGTGATCTTCGACAAAAACAAGAGACAAACGAACAGGAAAAGAAAACAAAGCCCCCCACCCACCCCCCCCCCCCCCCCCCCCCCCCGCAAAAAAAAAAAAAAAAAAAAAAATGTAAAAGGGACCGGTGTGTGTGTGTGTCGTGTGTGGGGGGGGGGGGGGGGGGGGGGGGGGGGGGGGGGGTAAATGTGTGTGTTGTTTTAAAAATGTCACTGAAAGTGTATGGAGCGTGGAGGTAGTGTTGTATGCTAATCTTTGCATGCATAGTCTATTTAATTAATGAGATACCAATAAGTGACCGTCACTTTAACCCCATTGTAATCTACCGGTATAACGGTAAACTACTTTGGCCTGGATTCACATCTGAACATTTTTTAAAGAAATAAAACATTTTTAACAGTTAAATAATAAGAAAATAAATCAAACAAATAACTCGAGAATCAAAGTGTATGTCCAACTGGACTCTTAACAATTGCCCTAACAGCTTCTATAGCCTTCGCTTCGTTCCCAAAAATGTCCCAAAAATTCGCTATTGAAGGGTTCAAACTTACTAACCAAGTAGGTAAGTATTTTTTTTTTAATTTTTTTTTTAGTATTTCTGCAAAGAAAGATGACATGGGATGGAGTAATATTTTGGTCACAAGTGCAAATGACATTTTTACAAAACGTTCTGTTTGCATCAAGTCTGAGTCTAAACATCAGACTCTTCAAAATCCGCTCCTGATGGAGATTGTGTCCCGTTTTCTATTTTGCAAGCATCTTTTAGATTTTCCCATGTTGTCCTTTATTATGTTTGGACATTCTTTTTGTCTTCGTATCACCGAATCCCATGATGCTTTACCTAAAAGGCTATAATTTTCATACAAGGATAAAGGAATTTATTTTCTCTAAAGCTCTTATCCTTAGCTGCACTATTTTTGGCTAACCGATCAACCCTTTCATTTGCTGCTAAGCCACAATGTGATGGAATCCAACAAAAGTCAATAGAAGAACCACGTAAGACGAAAAACGAATTAAAAGGTATATCTCAGATATCATTTATCCCCTACTCTTGTATGAGAATATTTCAAAGCTTGTGAGACAGATTTTGAATCGACACAAAATAATATTTGAAATATCGAATATGAAAACTAAGAAGATAGTTCAGAGCCATAATCATGGCAATTAGCTCTGCTGTGAATACAGAGAAATTTTTTCCCAATGTGATACGATTTCTCTATTTTTAATGATGGATAATGAATGCAGCACGTGATAATTGGTTTTGAAGTGGAGAACCGTCTGTATATATTTTAAGATGATTTATATACAGACGGTTCTCTACATGAAAACCAATTTTCATTTATATCTGCTTTGACATACGTTGGCAGCATGGTCCCATCATTTTTTTTCCTTAATTTGTATAATTAATATCGTAAGCCTTACTAAGCTCCCATTGAGGAATCCCATGTGTGTGAATGTGTGTGTGTGTGTGTGTGTGTGTGTGTGTGTGTGTGTTCCTTCCCCATAAATCCTC
>JADBJO010001169.1:138532-143532 GCA_016801955.1 Conus betulinus
CGTGTTCTGTCTGAAGGGAAGACATGTTCTGTCAGAGTGGAAGACGTGTTCTGTCAGAGTGGAAGACGTGTTCTGTCAGAGTGGAAGACGTGTTTAAATAGAAACAATGTTTTGTGTAAATGGAAGGCACTTTTATGTTAAAAAAGGCGTTATTTACGCAAGATAAAAACGAAATAGTCTTTAGGTGCATTGGAGGATCCCTTCGTACACAGAAAAGGGTGTGGAAAAGATGTTTTGTGTAAATGGAAGAATAGATTGTGCGTATTGTCCTCAGTAATCCAAAAAAAAAAAAAAAAAAAACAAACAACAACATTGAGTGGAATTGAAAGAGATGTTTTGTTGTGGATGAGACGTGTCATGTGTAAACCGAAGACGTGTTCTGTGTCGATGACATTAAAAGTTTATGTTGATCATTCAATTTTTTTTTTTTTTTTACCTATAACGGAAAACCCAACAGTGAAACTAACTTTAAAAAAAAAAAAAGTCATGAACCTCTTAAATGGTAATACGGCGGAATATATTTTCGTCCTCCAACAAAAGTACGTGCAAATGGTTTTGATCTGACTGAAAGTGTTCGCGCAGACATCAGAAGTTTTAGATAAGATGAGATCCTGAAATCGGTTGGTTTCTTTAGTCCTTCTGTACTGATATCAGTTAAAGAAGAAAAAAAAAAAAAAAGGGGGGGGGGGGGGGGGGGGGAAAGAGAGAAAGAAATTTTTGCTCTTGAGATACTGCAGACAAAGTCCGTCTGTTAAATGATAGAAATAACACCACCACCACCCTCCCTCCCCACCTCCATTTCTCAACGCCACCCTTGCCACCCTCCCTGCCTCCCCCCCCCCTCCCCCCCCCCCCCCCCCCCCCCCCCCCCCCCCCCCCTCTTTCCATCTGTTGGGCGTGTGAGGGAATGCTGGTGGCATCGTTGGGAGAAGAGAAGCAATAAAGTTGCAAAGATGGTAGGGATTCCATCTGATACCGTGGGTGCCCCCCCGCGTTTGTTGGGTGATCAAACAGTGTCCTGATGGAAAGAGTAAACCAGGCTTAACGCCAGCACTCTTCTAGGGGGCGAATAGATCATCACACACCCTTTCCTCCGCCCACCCCCCCCCCCCCCCCCGACTCGCCCCCCCCCCCACCCCCCCTCCCCCCCTCCCCCCACCCGCCCCCCCTCCACGGACGAATCAAAATCAGGAAAACGCTACACGTGTCTCCGTTTGGCCAGTAGGAGTCGAGATCTCTCGAGAGTTGTCGCCCGCCCCTGCTGAGATGATTTTCCAATCGGTTTAGTAGCGGGCTGCAGTGATGACGCCTGTCCATGAATTCAAGCGGCAACTAACGGATAGACGGGTCATGGGGGGTGGGGGGGGGGGGGGGGGTGGAAGGGTGGAGGGAGCGGTAGGGGCTGTGCTAAGCAGTATTGTGCGGAAGCCAACGTGGGAGGAGGAGAGGGGCGATGGGAGGAGGGAGGGGGGAGGGGGTTGGGGTTATTCGGGACATTGCACTGACGGGGTGGGGTTTCTGCGCATATGTCACCGATGGGCAAAGGCTGGGGGGCTGGGGGGGGGGGGGGGGGGGGGGGGGGGTGTAAAACAATGAAGGGGATGGTGGGGTGGGATATGGGGTTTGGGTAGGTGTGGGAAGCCTTGCTGGGGGCTTCAGTGGCGGTGGGTGTGGGCGTGTTTTTTTTTTTTTTTTCCCAATAGTTCTGTCCTCCATTCGCCAGCCGGTGTCTTCAAAGTTAGTCTTTTCTGTCTGTTTGTCTGTCTGTCTGTCCGTCTCTCTCTGTCTCTGTCTGTCTGTCTCTGTCTGTCTGTCTCTCTCTCTCTCTCTCTCTCCTCTCTCTCTCTCTCTCCTCTCTCTCTCTCTCTCTCTCTCTGAGTGTGTGGTGTGTGTATGTATGTGTGTGTGTGTGTGTGTGTGGTGTGTGGGGGTGTGGTGGGGGGTGTTTGTGTGTGTATGTGTGTTGAGATTCTTTGGTATTCAAGAGGTAAGCACACTATAAATCTTCATCATCATTATTATCATTGTTATTTTCATTATCATTAAGAGCAGTGGCAGCAGCAGTATCCACATCATTATTCAAATATCCGACCGTTATCGCAGTATGTGTTATGAATAAAAAAAAAAATGCATGCAGTGTGTAAACGAAAAACATATTAGAACACATACACCTGTGTCTCTCTCTTCTCCCTCTCTCTCTCTCTCTCTCTCTCTCTCTCTCTCTCCTCTCTCTCTCTCTCTCTCTCTCTCTCTCTCTCTCTCTCACACACACACACACACACACACACACACACACACACACACACACACACATTTACCTGTGTGAGAACAAGCACACACACACACACACACACACACACACACACACACACACACACACACACACACACACACACACCAAGACGCGCGCGAACTCGGAGGTCCAGCGAGTGAAGTCACAAGTCTGTGGACAGTGGGGGAAGAGCATCGTCCAGCGTGGCCAGAGATACAGTGCGTCCCGCGGCTGGCCCGTGTCAATACGTCCTCCTATGTCCCTGCATGCTCCGTCCACAGGCCAGGCTGGACCGGCCCACTCCCAGGCATTGATGAGTCATCTCCTTACCCCACCCCCCCCCCCCCCCCCTCCTCACCCCCACCCCCACCCCCTCTGTCTCTGTCTTTCCCTGTCTCTCTGTCTCTCTATCTCTGTCTGTCTGTCTGTCTGTCTCTCTGTCTGTCTGTCTGTCTCTCTCTGTCTCTCTCTCTCTCTCTCTCTCTCTCTCTCTCTCTCTCTCCCTTCTCCTTCCCCACCCCCCTCTCTCTCTCTCTCTCTGTCTCTGTCTCTCTCTGGCTCTGTCTCTCTGTCCGTCTCTCTCTCTCTCTCTCTCTCTCTCTCTCTCTCTCTCTCTCTTCCCTCCTTTCCCCTCTGTTCTCCTCCCACCTTCCTCTCTCTGTGTCTTTCTTTATACCCCCCCCCCCCCCCCCCCCCGTCGCCCTCTCTCTCTCTCTCTCTCCTCTCTCTCTCTCCTCTCTTCTCTCTCTCTCTCTCCTCTCTCTTTCTCTTCCCTCCACCCCCCCTCTGTTCTCCTCCCTCCTTCCTCTCTCTCTATTCTCTTTAACCCCCCTCCTCTCTCTCTCTCCCTCTCTCTGTCTGTCTCTGTCTCTCTCTCCCTCCCTCCCCCTCTCTCTCTCCCCCTACCCCTATGTCCTCTTCCACCTTTCTCTCTCCCTGTCTCTCTTTAACCCCCTTCCCCTCTCTCTCTCCCTCTCTCTCTTTAACCCCCTCTCCTCTCTCTCTCTCTCTCTCTCTCTCTCTCTCTCTCTCTCTCTCTCTCTCTCTCTCCCACAGGGGGAGTCCTGCTCTCCCGCTCCGAACGATCTTAGAATAAAAAATTTATTCAACCCAAATATTACACCGAACCTTGTCATTTCAGTCTAATTCTCTTGCTATCAACAAGGAATGAGAATACACTTTCGAGTTTAGCCATGTATATTTATGAAGCAAATAAGAGAATTCGGACAGTAATGTCTTTTTGTAACATCTGCCTACATTTTGTTTCATGATTTTATTTTGTGAACGTTGTTAGGAATGTTGTATGATGCATGTATGAAACCCCCTTCAGCATGGGGCTGTGGCCTTAAACTGAATCAAAACATTCGCATTCGCATTCCCTCCCTCCCACGTCCCCACCCCCCTCCCCACCCTCTACCCCCCACCCCCACCCCACCGTCAATTTCTGTTCAGCCTAGCATGTCCATCAAAGTGCCATTCGCACCAGACAGCCGGATATCAAGCAGGACACAGACTGATGTGTTTCATTAACATCTGGTTGAATTTTTATTACCAGCTGATGACTTGATCACGAGGCTTTTTTTTTTTCTTCACGTTTATCATCTGGTAGTGTGGCTTTATTAAACACTCTTTTTCTCTTTTCCTTCTGTATTTTCCTCTCCTTCCTCTCTCTCTCTCTCTCTCTCTCTCTCTCTCTCTCTCTCTCTCTCTCTCTCTCTCTCTCTCTCTCTCTCTCTTTGGCCCTGGTAATGTCGGCTTCAGTAAAGCACGTTTTATACTTTAATTTTCTGGTAATGGCTTTGTGAAAAACACTTTTTCACTAGTACCATCAGATAATTACATTTCTTTTTTTTTGTATATGATTACGCTGGTTCATTACAATACTTTTTAACCATGAACTCCCTGTAACTTTGTGCGTCTGAAAAAATAGCCGAAATGAATGCTCTTACATGGTGTTCGAATAGGGGTAAACTTGTCATCAAGCCTGTATATAAAGAAGAACACAAAATAAAAAGAAAACGATTAAAGTAAAACAAGTAATAATAATTAAAAAAAAAAAAACTAATGCATGAAACTGGTATTTCCAGATGGTTGTCAGAAGAAGAATTGTCATGTAAAACGAGAGAGGGGAGAGAGAAAGAGAGAGGAGGGGGGGGGGGGGGAACAGAAGAAAAGATAAGAGCAGAGAGAGAGTGAGAGAGAGAAGGAATGATAGTTAAGAAGTGAAGAACAGAAGACAGAAAACAAGAGTGGAGAGACAGGCGGACACACACACACACACACACACACACACACACACACACACACACACACACACACACACAGAGAGAAAGGATGGGTATTCGGAAGAACGGGAAGCGGATGGTGACTAAAAAACATGAGCGGGATCTCAACAAACTCAAAACAAATACATGTGAAAATGTTTTTTTGCGTGGCAGTAATGTGAATGATGTTGAAAACGTTCACAGAAGAAGCTGTAATGTATGCGAACGGAAGGATAAAAAATAAAAAAGAATCAGTCGTTATATCCGACCTCAGAGTGTGGATGGTTTCTTAATGGTCTGACCTTTTCATGCTCTTCAGCGGAGAGATAGTATCTTTATCTATCGTCCCTTTCAGACTCACCCTCCTGCCCCCAACCCACCCCACCCCACCCCTCTCTCTCTCTCTCTCTCTCTCTCTCTCTCTCTCTCTCTCTCTCTCTCTCTCTCTCTCTCTTCTCTCTCTG
>JADBJO010001169.1:146032-158532 GCA_016801955.1 Conus betulinus
TAGCGTCACCTTTACTGGCTGCTAAGTAACGGTTGACTTCGCCATTACTAACTGCCATAGCTTAATAGATGCGATTGTCTTTACTAACCGCCGTAGCTTAATAGATGCAGCTGTCTTTACTAACTGCCGTAGCTTAGTGGATGCAGTTGTCTTTACTAACCGCCGTTGCTTAATAGATGCAATTGTCTTTACTTAGCCGAAGTAGTTTAATAGCTGCAACTGTCTTTGCTAACCGCCGTAGCTTGATAGATGCAGTCGTCTTTACTAACCGCCGTAGCTTGATAGATGCGATCGTCTTTACTGACCGCCGTAGCTTGATAGATGCGATCGTCTTTACTAACCGCCGTAGCTTGATAGATGCGATCGTCTTTACTAACCGCCGTAGCTTGATAGATGCGATCGTCTTTACTAACCGCCGTAGCTTGATAGATGCGATCGTCTTTACTAACCGCCGTAGCTTGATAGATGCAATCGTCTCTTTACTAACCGCCGTAGCTTAATAGATGCGATCGTCTTTACTAACCGCCGTCCCGCGGTGGTATGAACTACAATATCGCAACGGTTAGCATCATCTTTACTAGCCATTATTACGTAAGAGCATCACCTGAACTTGACGTCTGTATCGAGATATGTGCTTTAGCAGCATAAAAACGTGAAAAAAAAAAAAAAAAAAAGAAAAAAAAAAAGTCACAGACTACGGGTGAGAGAAAAGCCTCAAAGCCATCAGAAGGTCATTACTAACGGATCTCACCTTGTTTGTTTAGGCCACTGCACTCACTCATGTTCTGTTCTACGGGGTCGAGAGGGAAGACTGGAACTACGCGTCGAGTCGCATACACTTACCGGAAGCTTACCTGGCCTAGTCCTAGTCTGGGGGGGGGGGGGGGGGGGGGGGGGCCGGAAGCATTGTTCCCAGGGACCTCAGTTCGATTTCCGCTTGACACACCATCATTAGCGGAGACGTTTTCTTCGGAGTGAAGGGCCGTTGTAAACTCGTATCGGTTTTCCGTTTATTTGTGTGAGACTTGAAACCGAGGTTCTGTGTGTGAACACAAAAGCACTGAGGTTAAGGGGTTAAAAAGAAACACTGCGTAAAATCTGGACTGAGTCTGCTTCATCTGTGGTGGACATGTATAACCAACCGTATGTCGTGGAATGGATTACATACACAGAACAACGCGTGCGCAGTGCTGTTCAGATATCATCCCTCAACTATCGAATGTGGCGGCTTGAATAAAAGCATTCAAAGTGGTCCACACAGAGGAAGATATTTCCAATGGTGAACGTCGAACCTCCGACCGATGCTCGAGAAGAGATAGAAGTGTTTGTGTGTTTTTTTTTTTTGTTTGTTTGTTTTTTTTTTTTTTTAAAGATACGTCTCTGAAAATGTTCCTCAAATTTTGGACCGTCGCTGGAAGTATTCGTAAAAATTACAGACATTTCTGAAATTGTTCCTTAAACTTTGTTTGGACCTCTCTGGATGTGTTCCTGAAATTTCGGACTTATCAGAAAAGTTTTTTTTTTTTTCTGAAAAATTTCAGACTTCTCTAAAGAGTTCCTCAGACTTTGGGTTTCAGGAAAAATGTTTAAAATATTTCGAACGGCCGAACTTTGCTGAAAGTGTTCCTAAAATTTCGGACTTCTGTGAGAGTTTTTTTTTGTTTTTGTTTTTTCCCTCAAATTTTTAGACTACAGCGAAAGCTAGAATTTTACTTAAAAGGTTGTTTTCTTTTTTTTTTTTTTTTTTTTCAAATTTCGGACTTTCCTGAACGTGTTCTTCAAATTCTTGTCTTCTCAGAAAACATTCCTTAAATTTTAGACTCGTATGAAAGCGTTCCTCAAATTTCAGACCCAATCTATAGGGCGATCGGGGTTAAGGAGATAACGATCGTTCTGGATGGTGGGTGGGAACAACTGAATCAAGTTCTGTGCATGTGTCTTTTCTTTACTCAGAAGAACACACACTTAAAGCGAGCGAGCGAGCGAGCGAGAGAGAGAGAGAGAGAGAGAGAGAGAGAGAGAGAGAGGAAAAAGAAGAAAATCGCGCGTTCAATTTGTTTCAGCCACGAAGCACGTCGTCGTTAAAACGTGACCAGAAAATAGGAGACAAAAGAAGGCCCTTGCCCAGCGCATGAAGACATGATTGAACTGACAGATAAATGCAGCTAACGGCGATGGCCCCCGCGCTGATGGAGAGAGCAGGGGAATAGTTTAATTGGGATTTTGGAGGAACTAATAGCGGACATTCATTCGTATGTTGAAGAGTTATGGAGTGGAACGAATTCAACCTTAACAAGCTCTCTCTCTCTCTCTCTCTCTCTCTCTCTCTCTCTCTCTCTTTCTTCCCACTCTCTTCTCTCTCTCTCTCTCTCCTTCTCTCCCTCTCTCTGTCTCTCCTCTGTCTCTGTCTGTCTGTCTGTCTGTCTGTCTCTCTCTCTCTCTCTCTCTCTCTCTATTCTCTCTCTCTGTCTCTCTGTCTGTCTTTTTCCCACCTTCTCTGTCTCTCTCTGTCTCTGTCTCTCTCTATCTGTCTCTCTCTCTCTCTCTCTCTCTCTCTCTCTCTCTCTCTCTCTCTCTCTCTCTCTCTCTCTGCCCCAGCCACTCTATCTCTTATTCCTCCATGCTTACTCCCTCTCCCTCCCCTCACATTCTCCCCCCCCCCCCCCCCCCAACCCCCTCTCCGTCTCTAACTCCCTCTCTGCACACACCACACACACACACACACACACACACACACACACCACACACACACACACACACACACACACACACACACACACACACACACACACACGCATACACACACACACACACACACACACACGCACACACACACACACACACACACAAAGAGAGAGGAGCGAGACAGAGAGAGAGGAGGTTATGATGATACTGATTATATAAACATCACATGTTCACCATACAAAGGGGTACCCCGACCGGAAAGGATGGCGTGAAAACGAAAGGACGCTAAATCCTGACTCATTACTGTTTGGTTTTAGAGATCCGATCACTTTTGAATTTTAAATCTTCATTCATGATCCTAAAGGGGACTTTAAAAAAAAAAAAAAAAAAAAAAAAAAAGAAGACGATCATGGCTCGGTTCGGTGCAGTAATTCTCTGCCTTGCTTCAGTGCTTCCGACCTCAGGCCTGTTGTGGTGTGGCCATACCCTGGCTTGGTTCGGAACAATTGTACCTGGATTGATTTGGTGCACCCCGCACCCTAATTGAGTTCGGTGCAATCGTGCCCTGAACCTCCGTCGCGAACGACATTGGCTCCGATTTCTTTTTTTTTTTTTTTTTTTTTTTTTTTCTGTCCGGCTGTCTTCCGACTACTGTCACTCTATGGCATCAGCTGACTGACGAGACTGTGGAGAGAATGCCACCAGTTTGAATCGACGTGTTTACCAACTGACTAGGCCTGAGAATTACCGAGGTGGAGTGGAGAAACTGAAGCGGCGGCGGCATTCTCGGCGTACGGTGTCCACACGCCTCTCAGTTCAGTTCCGTAGTTTTATTTAACGTCTTTTCGTCACAAGACGATCTTAGACCTACCTCTCTACACGCCTCTCAGAGCTGAAATCAGTGGCTTGAGCACTAATTCCTCCTGTTCAGCGTTCCGGTTCCGCTGCTGCTGAGTCATTTTGTCAAACAGAAAGAGTTCGTTCTGTCAAACAGAAAGGTTTGTTCTGTCAAACAGAAAGGGTTGGGAAACCAGGAGAAGTTGGGTACAGGGGCAGGAGAGGTGGATGCGGGAAGGAAGGATATGTGTGTGTGTGTGTGTGTGTGTGTGTGTGTGTGTGTGTGTGTGAAGCTTGCACCCCATGGCCACTATTACGAGTCTCGCTGAATCAGCCCATGAGCTAAGCTTCTCCGCCTAACAAACAAACAGACAAAACGCATCATCTTATGCGAGGCCAGGTCGTGAATATAGGGGGCCTCGAGTGCTGCTTCCTATGACTAGCTACGAGTATTGTACAATTACGATCTCGGCACGCGCTGAAAGCAGAATTCATTGTCGTTTCACCAAGATTTGCTACTTCTACAATGGCCCGGTACGATGCTACTACGATGGCTTCAAGAGCACTCTAGGATAAGAGGCGACAAAGGCCGATTACAGACGATTATTCACGTTTCTACATTCTATGTTGGACGATCTCTCACGATGGAGCTATGGGCAACGAAGATGTGTCAGATGTCGATATAATGCCACGCGATTTGCGTGTTTAAGGATCCCAACAACTTGGTAATTCAGCTTCAGGTTTCTGAGCAGCTGACAGTATCGCTGGCTTCAGCGCAGAATGGCCTGCTTCATCAAAACTAATTGAACTGGACAGATAGATTGCAGGAAATGAGGATTCATCGCAGTGTCAAACAACTTGGCAATTCAGCTTCAGGTTTCTGAGCAGCTGGCAGTATCGCTGGCTTCAGCGCAGAGTGGCATGCTTCATCAAAACTAATTGAACTGGACAGATAGATTGCAGGAAATGAGGATTCATCGCAGTATCCGTATTCTGGCTATTATTTCAATCGCTAATACACTATTGTATTGCTTTGTAGTTATTTCAGAGGCAACACAACGGCACCAAAAATGTGTTTTTGTTGTTGGTGGTGTTTTTTTTTTTGTTTGTTTTTTTTCCCCATATCGTTCCTTTGCTGTTAAAAAGTACGATTGAACGAATAATATTCTAGACCAAATTGCGGGAGTATGTATTTCCCCGTACTAGTAGACAGACACCTATCATGAAAGGAAGTGTCGAACGGCCGTGTCGGGATATATCACATACAAGTTTGAGCCCCGCAGTATCTCTATGCTATTATCATGATCATTTTCCTCCTCTTCCTCCTTTTCCTCCTCCTCCTCTGCCTCTTCCTCCTCCTCCTCTTTTCCTCTTATTCCTCTTCGACGTCACCATCATCATCATTATCATCAACATCATTATCCTTCTGAATCATCCTAAAATAAAACGGAAAATCATGTGACACTCCGCGATCTTTGGTTCTGTTGCTAGGTTCAATGTCCCTTTTCATGTCCACGCTTGTGGTCAAGTCATTTTCCAGTCCTCGGGCACTTGCAGCAGGGCGGAGAGAGAGTAACGTGGTGGTCTTTGCTCCCCGTGACCGTGATCTGGCTGTGTCCGAGTGTTCCGTGACGTTAGGTCCCTGGCAAAGAGTCACCGACAGCTTTCTGCTCGGCGATTTGGTGTCGTAAGCAGCAGTCGTTTGGAGTCTGGGGCCTGTGAATATTTCATCATGGCACCAAGAGTTACCCTACTTTGTTTTCTTTTTCTTCTTTCTTTCTTTCTTTCTTTTTTTTTTTTTTTTTTTGGGGGGGGGGGGGGGGGGGGGGGGGTTTGTTTTTGCTGTTTACTGTTCCCGCCTCATTCAAAATTTTCTGTTCTTGAAAGGATTCGATGTCCGTTTGTGATGACGTGCCAAAGTTTCAAACACCACGGCTCATGAGGGCTGAGCATGAAAGGTCATGATGTCTGTGCTGATCACGTCGTGGTCAACGTTTTCGAGGCGACAGGTTCAGGAGAGCTTTGAAAGGACTCGGTGCCCGAGGTATGTGGTTGTGGCAGTCTTCAGTGACGTCAGCTTCATGAAGACTGTTGATGGGACGTGATTTTTTTTTTTTTTTTTTTTTTTTTTGTCTTGTTTTTTGTGAGGTCACAATTCTTCATAACAGTTTTCAGTGACGTCACGTTTACGGGCAGAGCGGTTTCAGTGACAAGACGTGTCCATGTAAGGAGTCTTGAAAAGATCTTCAGAAAAGGCCCGTTCATAGAGACTGCGGTTGAAGCAAACATGGTGTCTGCGGTGAGGTCGTGGCAGGATCTTCAGTGACGTCACGTTGATCGATACCGCGGTTGAAGAAAGCTGGTGTCGGTTTATTATTATTATCATCATCATCATCATATTATTATTATTTGTCATCATCATTATTATTGTTATTATATTTGTCATCATCATTGTTATTGTTATTATCATTATTATTATTATCATTGATTTTAGTTTTTTCTTTTGTCATTATTATTATTATTATCATCATCATCATCATTATTATTATTATTATCATTATTATTATTATCATTATTTTTAGTTTTTCTTTTGTCATTATTATTATTATCATCATCATCACTACTAATATTATCATTATTATTATCATAATCATTATTATTATTCCAGCGCTGAACGACCCGTTCCATAGGACCATGGCGCTCTGTCAGAAGGGAGGTTACTCTGCTGTATCTCGCGGCCACACTGTCATGCAAATCATGGCTCCGGTGGGGGTAGCTTCATGGCTAGCCGTGACCGGCAGTGCTTGGGTTTCGACATGACGAGCTTGAGCAACACGGTGTATGGAGAAGTGTACATGGGGTGCGGTGGGGGGGATAGCAACACTGTGTGGGTGTGTGTGTGGGGGGGATAGACTCTGTGTGTGTGTGTGTGTGTGTGTGTGTGTGTGTGAAATGAGCGTTGACAGTGTGGGTCTAGCACGCCTTAGGGTGCGCGGAGTTTGTAGGTCGAGGAACGAAGAGAGAAGGACACAAAGAAGATTGTTGCACTTTTCAGTAAACGGATGAGGAACCGGGGGTTCCATCGCATCCAAGTAGTGACCCATGTCAACCGCCTAACAGCTATTGTTATCCAGTTGATTGCCCCAAATGGCAAAAAGACATAATCGTCTGCACCTTGCCTATATCGCAAAAGACATCATCGTCTGCATTTTCTGATTCTGCTTCTAATAAGCAAAATTTGCTTTTAATCTATCAGGCAATTCAATTTTTTTTTCCTGGGCATTTTCTGAAACACACACACGCAAGCAAGCACGCACGCACGCACACACACACACACACACACACACACACACACACACACACACACACACACACACACACACGCACACACACACATTACCCCCCAATCGCGTATGTTTCTGGCTCACCTCATCAATTTTTTTTTTTTTACTCCATGCCGTTAAAATACTGGATTGTATGCGATGGCACTGTCAGAGCTAGCTGTTGATGAGCGTGGAATTCGCGAGTCTTTGATTTGGTCTTTCAGTTAACGGGGGATGATTAATTTTCAAAAATGTATAACATTTGCTGCATTGCTGTTCCTTAATTTGAAGGAGAGAACTCGGATCTCATTTTGCATGCTATGGGCAGATGGGAGCTTTTTTATTTTTATTTTTTTTTTCTCTCTGAGGAAGATTGGTTGCGGTTTTATGTCATTTAGAATATCCGCTACTTTAATGATCCCTTTGAAGAGCGGGGTATGGTTTTTTACTTCATGGCTACTTTGCCGTCCGTGGAGAGAGAGAGAGAGAGAGAGCGTGCGTGCATGCATGTGTGCGTGTGTGGGTGTATGCGTGGGATGGAGTGTCAAACAGGGGTAATTTTCATTCCGGTAGTTAGACATGAAAAAATAATGGTTTGGTCAAGTCGTGGATCTGGACAGATTCTCCTCTGTGTCTCTCTCTGTCGGTGTCCGTGTGTGTGTGTGTGTGTGTGTGTTCTCTGTGTGTTTCTCAGTGTGTTTGTGCTTCAGTTCTCTCTGTTTCTCTCCTCTCTCTCCTCTCTCTCGCTCTCTCTCTCGTCTCCCTCCCCCTGTCTGCCCCCGCCCCCCCCCCCCCCCCCCCCCCCGGGCCCCCCCCACCGTCTCTCTCTCTCTCCTCTCTCTCTTTCTCCCTCTCTCTCCTCCCCCCCCCCCGTCTCTCATGTGTGTGTCGTCTCTCCGGTCTTTGTGCTCAGTGTGTGTATCAGCTCTCTCTCCTCTCTCCTCTCTCCTCTCCCCTCCCTCTCCCCTCTCTCTCCCTCCCTCTCTCTCCCTTTTCGTCCTTCCTCTTCTTCCTTCTTCAGTATTCTAAGAGTCTCGTCTGCATATCCGTATTTTGGACTCACTCCGCCTTCGACATCAACCATCTCCGTTACCCATCACAAAGGGAGAGAGAAGAGGAGAGGGGGGTGGGGGAAGGAGGGGGGGGGGGGTGGGGGGCTGAGAAAATGCTGTTTGCCTAAAACTGACGATGTGTCACAGCTTTGTTCAGCCGTTAGGGCATTTCACTGTGTGAATGATCAGACCAACTGTGGGAGGTACACACCGAGGTAACACAGAAATCCAGTGTACCATGTTACGGCTTACATGCAATGTGTCGGCACCAGTGCAACGTTACATGTCTTTCTCTCATTGTTGGTTTGATTTCGTCAAGAGAGGTAAAGCGGTCAGGACTTCTGACCTGTCATGAACGTTATCGCTGTCATTGGGACCGGTATTTCTGTCCCTGCTGCTGTAACCCTACTAAAATGACTGGCATCACTGTCCTAATCGCAGGTATTACTGTCTCGGTTGCCCCCCATTTCTGTCACTGCTGCTACTCCATACCGATTTTGGCACTGCAGTTATGATGACAGGTATTATGTCTTAGTTTCATTCTGTGATTTTCGCTTTGACTTTGGTCCATAGTCACAGTGTGAGAAAAAAAAAAAAAAAAAGGACTGCCGTTGATGGGACTTGGCAGGCGGCTTAGCTGCAGACACTGTCACCATTTCTGTGTCCTGCTGTCGTGATTTGCTGAATGTTTGTGCACATTTCAAAAATGTTGCTTCTATCTGAAAAATAAGATCACAGCGAGGAGAGAGAGGAGAGAGAGAGAAGTTTTAACTTTTTTTTTTCGTTATTAGCTATACAGCCTTAGTGAAATTGAGGGGGGGGGGGGGGGGGTGTAAATCAAAAGGCAAATAAGGTAAACAAAAAAAATCCAAAGCAGACATAAATGAGTGCAAAATTATATTCCAAGCACAGAGAGAGAGAGAGAGAGAAAACCGATGGTCTCTAAAACGATTTCCCCACCTTTTTTTCCCCCTCAGTTTCGGAAAACAAAAACCAACCAAACAAATAAACAACAACAGACCGACGAACTCAGACGAGAGATCCGCCATTTCTTTGTTTCTCTTGAAAGGAGGTTTCACGAATGAATTTTTGCTATCATTGTTCTTGTGGAATTTTGTTGTGCTGTTTATATTTGTGGTTGTTTCTTTTCGCCCCTCTTTCAGAGTGAGCTAATGCCTGGCTCTGTGTGTGTGTGTGTGTGTGTGTGTGTGTGTGTGTGTGTTGTGTGTGGTGTGTTGTGTGTGTGTGTTTGTGTGAGTGTGTGTGTGTGTTGTGTGTGTGTTGTGTGTTGTGAGTGTGTGTGTGTGTGTGTGTGTGTGTGTGTGTGTGTGTGTGTGACATTTCAGACATGGAGACCAGTCAGATGGCTCAGGCCCTTATTGTCTTGCTGTCCTGCCTCCTCCTGCGGGCCGTCAACTGCGAGGACTCACAACAAGGTCAGTGCTCCGCTTGTCTGGTCACAAGGTCACTGCTCCCTCCGCTTGTCTCCCTTTCCTGTCTGGCTCGCAAGGTCAGTGCTCCCTCCGCTGCTTGTCCCCTTTCCTGTCTGGCTCGTAAGGGTCAGTGCTCCCTCCGCTTGTCTCCTTTTCCTGTCTGGCTCACAAGGTCAGTGCTCCCTCCGCTTGTCTCCCTTTCCTGTCTGGCTCGTAAGGTCAGTGCTCCCTCCGCTTGTCTCCCTTTCCTGTCTGGCTCGTAAGGTCAGTGCTCCCTCCGCTTGTCTCCCTTTCCTGTCTGGCTCGTAAGGTCACTGCTCCCTCCGCTTGTCTCCCTTTCCTGTCTGGCTCGTAAGGTCAGTGCTCCCTCCGCTTGTCTCCCTTTCCTGTCTGGCTCACAAAGGTCAGTGCCCCTCTGCTTGTCTCTCCCTGTCTGGCTCACAAGGTCAGTGCTCCCTCCGCTTGTCTCCCTTTCCTGTCTGGCTCACAAGTCAGTGCTCCCTCCGCTTGTCTCCCTTTCCTGGCTGCCTGTGAGACTATAAATTATACCGTCACAAAGCGAATACTAGTCAGATGATGTCACTATTCATGGTGCATGTAGAAGGCGGTGCATGTTGTTCGGGAAGCCTTCCAGTACAATGACTGCCCTGACAGGCAGCGCTAAGATTGTATAGATGGTGGTCTGTTAGAAACTGAATGAAGCTGAAGAAGAAAGCGACACCCGAATGCACCAGCGGGATCCAGAGAGGTGTCGCCCTCCACTGCCGAATCAACCAGCCGGGAGCAACCTGTACCCACCCTTTGTTGGACTGCGCTGTGTTAACACAGGGTGCACGTACACTTAGGGCATTCCGTTTAGACGTCAAAGGACATAACCGCTCCCCGGCAGATGCCATTGTGCGACCACCAGACGCGGCATACACAGCAGAACCTCCATGGTAGCGGCCCCCACTGAGAGTGTACCAGCCGGCAATTTGCTGCGTGCGTCTCACAGTCCCCCCCCCCCCCCCCCCCCCCCCCCCCCGCCGCCGCTTAGGATGACAGGCTGAACCAGTACAACTCGGGACCCAGTCAACGCTTCGTCGAATGATCTGACGTGCCGTCTGAAGAGGACCTCGGGTTTGCAGTCTTCCCCGCTGTCGACAGGACTGTCCCAGGGGTCAGTGTGGGTCTTTCCTCATCGTCACTGGGTCGGGCCAATTGGCAGACGAGGAAAAACGATGCCCCCGAAGTGCCGGTTGGACCCAAAGAAGTGCTGTCCTCAACTGTCGAACCTGCCAGACGGGAGCAACTCTGCACCATGCTGTGCAAACACTGCGCTGTGTTGACACTTGGTGCAGGCACGCGCTGACTATTCCATTGACGTCAAGGGGCATAACTTCTTCCTGGCAGATGCCACTGTTTTAAATGAAGCTAAATTAGAGACTTGTGTTGTTCACACACTGATCCAGTTGCAGGGTTTTCTTCATCAGTCTCTAACTCTACACACACACACGCGCGCACACACACCACACACACACACACACGTACACACACGAGAGATAGACGGACAGATAGATAAACACTATGACAAAAGAAAGTTACAACCCCATTTTGTTTGTTTCGAAACTTGCATTTTTTGTGTGAAAAGGATGCTTTATTCACAGTCCATTTCTTGAACTGAAGAATGCGCCCCGCCTTCTTCTCCACAGCACCAGACGACGGACAGTCTTGGAGTTGTTGCAGAGTAGTTCGTCCGTTGTGCACCCTAAACATCATTGTTTCACCCCTTGATAGTGTATCTTGTTGTGTACTTTCCTGGCCGTCACACGTGCTGTGTGAAGCTGGTCAGCAACGTTGCTGGTGTACGGCCACGTTTTTTTCATTGGTCTTTCCTGCTCTTCAGCCAGTTCGGATGGTTCTGCAGAGAATTTTCCCGCAGAGCTCTCCCCTGCTGCCGTTAGCTCTTTTACGTGCGCCTGTAACGTGCTAGTAACAGAACCGTCGGCTTTCTCGTGCCACCCGGAAGACCAAGGCTGTGACTACCGCTTCATGTCCAGTCAGGAGGGGGAGGCAGAGGGGGGTGGGAGGGATAGGGGCCGCCCTGTGAAAGTCTGGAATCGTGTGTCCATGGTTCTCAGAATTCCAGTCTGAGAATCGTGTGTCCATGATTCTCAGAATTCCAGTCTGGAATCGTGTGTCCATGATCCTCAGAATTCCAGTCTGGAATCGTGTGTCCACGATTCTCAGGAATTCCAGTGTGGAAATCGTGTGTCCATGGTTCTCAGAATTCCAGTGTGAAATCGTGTGTCCATGGTTCTCAGAATTCCATCGTATGTCCATGGTTCTCAGAATTCCAGTCTGGAATCGTGTGTCCATGGTTCTCAGAATTCCAGTGTGGAATCGTGTGTTCATGGTTCTCAGAATTCCAGTCTGAGAATCGTGTGTCCATGGTTCTCAGAATTCCAGTGTGAAATCGTGTGTCCATGGTTCTCAGAATTCCAGTCTGGAATCGTGTGTCCATGGTTCTCAGAATTCCAGTCTGGAATCGTGTGTCCATGGTTCTCAGAATTCCAGTCTGAAATCGTGTGTCCATGATTCTCAGAATTCCAGTCCGAAATCGTGTGTCCATGGTTCTCAGAATTCCAGTCTGGAATCGTGTGTCCATGATTCTCAGAATTCCAGTCTGGAAATCGTGTGTCCATGATTCTTAGAATTCCAGTCTGAATCGTGTGTCCATGATTCTCAGAATTCTAGTCTGAGAATCGTGTGTCCATGATTCTCAGAATTCCAGTCTGGAATCGTGTGTCCACGATTCTCAGAATTCCAGGGCAAATGGCTTGGCCATGATGTTACCTTCAGGTGTTGAGTTTTCTTCCGACGTTTTTCTTCTTCTTCTTTTTTTTTTTTTTTTTTTCATTTTCTTTTTGTCTGTTGATAGTTGCAGAACCACGGGTATGGCATCCGTTCCATAGTCCTGTAGAGCTGTGTGTGTGTGTGTGTGTGTGTGTGTGTGGTTATGTGTGTGTGCTGTGTGTGTGTGTGTGTGTGTGTGTGTGTGTTGTGTTGTTGTGTGTTGTGTGTGTGTCTGTGTGAGTGTGTATATTGTGGTGGTGGTGGTGGTGGTGGTGATGATGTGTGTGCGTGTACGTGTGCATTTGTGTGTGTGTGTGTGTGTGTGTGTGTGTTGT
>JADBJO010001169.1:163532-166032 GCA_016801955.1 Conus betulinus
CAGCAGATGATTAAAATAAAGATCTCGCATGTTTAAAGTCTCCATTTCCAGCAGAAGATTTAAAATAAATATCTCATGAGTTTTAAAGTCTCTATTTTGAGCATTTCCCGCAGAATAGTAAAAATAAAGTTCTCATATGTTTAAAATCCCTAATTCCATCAGAAGATTGAAATAAAGATCTTATTTGATTAAAGTCTCTACTTCCAACAGAAGATTAAAAAAGAGAAGGAAAAAAAAAAAGGTTCTCGTATGATCGTCATAACGGTCCCAAAATGGAGACGGGCCTTTCAACTGTAACACCATTTATGTCTCATCTCTTTTTTGAAGTCACACCCTTATCACTCACTTTCAAACACCCTACTACACACCGATTACCTATAGTTGTGACATCGAATGACCGAGAAGCGTGACGTACTAGCTCATCCGGTCAACAAGCAGGGAACAGTCCTGGAAGTCCGAGAATGTTGAAGTAATATAGCCCATCAAAAGGCATGGAATTTTCAACGACGAAAAAAAAGTGCGGCAACCAAGACTCATTAAAGTCAACCCAAATGACCAAAACACTCGAAGTAAGTTCAAGAACAATGGAAAATAATCGAAATTCCTGGGCCAGTTTAGAAACAGTGGACTGATAGGTTTGTGATGGAAGGGCGGAAGAGGGCGGTACATTTAACAATCGGAGACTATTTGCATTTTTTTGGATGATTCCGAACTTTAGAAAGTCTTTTAGAATTATGACGTCGGTGTGTGTGACGCCCTCTGGTAGATTACACCCACCCACCCACCCTGCGCCTTCACCCCCACCCCCCCCCCCCCCCACCCCACCCCATTCCTTGTATCTTTGTGCGAATGTGGTGTTCGTCGAGAACGAAACAACACATTGTTGTCTCCTCTTTTCCTTTTTTCTTTGTCTATGTGAATGTGTTCAATGACCACAAGACAACCCTGCCGTCCATTCGGAATGTCTTTGTCTATGTTAACGTGGTGTTCAGTGGCCACAAGACAGCCTCTTCTGTGTGTCTTTGTCTATGTTAAGTGGGTGTTCAGTGGCCACAAGTCAGCCTCTTCTGTGTGTCTTTGTCTATGTTAACGTGGTGTCGAGTAGCCACAACACAACCTCTTCTGCGTGTCTTGTCTATGTTAACGTGGTGTTGAGTAGCCACACGACAGCCTCTTCTGTGTGTCTTTGTCTATGTTAACGTGGTGCTGAGTGGCCACACGACAGCCTCTTCTGTGTGTCTTTGTCTATGTTAACGTGCTGTCGAGTGGCCACAAGACAACCTCTTCTGTGTGTCTTTGTCTATGTTAACGTGGTGTTCTGTGATCACACAGCACACGGTTATTCCCGTTCTGTTTCTTTATCAAGACCTAGTCTGTGTGCAGTGAGTGACGACCACAAGACGCGATGCTGGCCTCGTTCTATTTCGTTCTCTATGTCGATGTGCTATTAGGAGAGGCAGTGTTGACCACGTTCTATTCCACTGTTTCTTTGTGACTCTGTGGTGTCAGGTGACCTGAAGGTACAGTGCCGATCCTGTTCTATTTTGTTCTCTTTGTTGATTTGATGTTCAGTACCAAAACGTGTGCAGTGCTGTCCCATTTCTGTTCTGTTTCGTTCTCTATGTTGATTTGATGTTCAGTGACCGCAATATACAGTGCTGTCCCCTTTCTGTTCTGTTTCGTTCTCTATGTTGATTTGATGTTCAGTGACAGCAACATACAGTGCTGTCCCCTTTCTGTGTTTTATTTATATCCATGTGATTTTAGAGGACCGCAAGACACGGTGTTTGTTTGTTTGTTTGTTTTCTCCGCTGTTTTATTTGTTAAGTATGTCAATATTATGCCGAATGACCCCAACCCGGCACGTTGGTCCACGATTCGTCATCTGTGTCAATATTATGCTATGTGACCCCAACCCAGCTTTGGTCCACGTTTTGTTGTCTGTGTCAATATTGTGCCAGGTGACCCCAACCCAGCACTTTGGTCCACGTTTCGTTGTCTGTGTCAATATTATGCTAGGTGACCCCAACCCGGCACGTTGGTCCACGATTCGTCATCTGTGTCAATATTATGCTAGGTGACCACGACTCGGCACGTTGGTCCACGTTTCGTTGTCTGTGTCAATATTATGCCAGGTGACCACAACCCGGCACGTTGGTCCACGATTCGTCATCTGTGTCATTATTATGCCAGTGACCCCAACCCGGGACGTTGGTCCACGATTCGTCATCTGTGTCAATATTATGCCAGGTGACCCCAACCCGGCACGTTGGTCCACGATTCGTCGTCTGTGTCAATATTATGCTAGGTGACCACGACTCGGCACATTGGTCCACGTTTTGTTGTCTGTGTCGATATTATGCCAGGTGACCACGACTCGGCACGTTGGCCCACGTTTTGTTGTCTGTGTCGATATTATGCCAGGTGACCACGACTCGGCACGTTGGCCCACGTTTTGTTGTCTGTGTCGATATTATGCCAGGTGACCACGACTCGACGC